>JAAGEH010000032.1:32081015-32102144 GCA_011751065.1 Lasiurus cinereus
CTGCCTGATCACCCATAACTGCTCCTCTAAACTGGCAGTCGGATATCCCTCTTACAATTTGGGACCGCTGTCTCCTAACCGCTCACCTGATTGCCCCTAACCACTCTGCCTTCCTGCCTGATTTCCCCTAACTGCTCGCCTGCCTGCCTGATTGCCCCTAAATGCCTCTGCCTTGGCCCCTGCTGTGGTGGCTTCATCCAGAAGGATGTCCCGAATGATATGTGGAAGGTCATTCAGCTGTCAGGTCTAATTAGTATATTACGCTTTTATTATTATAGATTACTAAGTGCTAACATTTTCCTTAGACTCATTATATTAATCCTTGCAATAAGTCCAGAAAGAATTACTGTTGAACCCCCACTTTACAGATGAGAAAACTGAGGCTCAGAGAAGATAAGTGATAGAGCAGATAAGTAACAGAGCCAGGATTTAAATCCAGGCTGTCTGGAAACCAAGCCTGTGCTCTGCATTCCTGCCTCTCCAAATGCAGGGCTTGCTTTAGTGGAATACGAGCGTACTTACTTGGAGTTGTTTGGGCTATTCCAGTGGTCGGCAAACTGCAGCTCTCGAGCCACATGGGGCTCTTTGGCCCCTTGAGTGTGGTTCTTCCACAAAATACCACGTGCGGGCATGCACGTACAGTGCCATTGAAACTTTGTGGCCCATGCACAGAAGTCGGTTTCCAGCCTGGGCAAGTCTATTTTCAAGAAATGGCATTAGAAGAAGTGGGGTTGTCGGTTGGGCAACAGGTTTGCCGACCACTGGGCTATTCCCAGCCTCTGCTGCAGTGGCCAGTCTGGAAGTGAACCGCTCCCTGCCCACATGTCTCACTCACACATGCACCTGAGGTTCTTCCCAGACTGGAAGCATCTCAGGCAAGCTTTGAAATTGTCACTGGATTCAACGTGGTGGCCCTGGGCTGCAGCTGCTACAGGTGGAGGATGTGCCAGCTCCAGCAGAGAGGTTCGCCCACCCACATAGTCAGTGCTGCCAGGACGGGAGGTGCTGTGGAAAGGGTGGAGTGGAACAGTACAGGGCCAGCCAAACCTCAAATGGCAGACCGCTCCAGCTGTCTCCTAGGCCCATGGTTAGGACAAGACCCAGAGAAGCCTAGCCTAAGGAAGGAAAGGCTACAGCATGCCAGGCTACTGCAGTCCAAACCAAACTATGGCAAAGGCAGGAAAGGCTCAAAAAGACTCCCAGCGAGGGGAGGGGGTGGGAGGGGACAGGGATGTGTGAGGAAGTTCTGGAAGACTAGTATCTAGTCCTTTCTCTATGATAGCAAGTCTACAATTTAAAGGTCAATAACTATCATTTGGCTGGCTAGAGAATTCAACCATGATGCCAAAGTCATGTCCTGACTCAGCAAAGAAGAGTTCTGTGATCAATTAGCAATGATGATGGGGAAAGCATCAGAGAGGAGCAGTATGACTGCAGCCCCTCCCCAACAGGACCATAACTTCACCTCCATCCTTTCACCTCTAGCCTTTTAAAGCCCAGCTACTCCCAAATGGTCAAGGTTCTCTGACCACATCCCTGAAGATGATATATTAATACATGCTTTGGGCAGCCTTTGTGCATCCTGTTCCTGCTGCCTCTTCATCCTTGCCAGCCTGCTGAATTTATTTTCAGCCCTCAAAATTCTGTCCTGGCCTCACTGCCCCTGATCCCTACCTTGGAGTTAATCACTTTCTCTCCAATACATTATAATCAGTAAAGCTACTGTTGCTGTGTGATTCCCAGGCCTGGCATGCAGCCAAATTCATTACATGTACCATTCTTATAACTCTTTAAAATGTTCTGCATTGTGTTCTGAAATGGTCCCACTTTTACAGATGAGGATCTCACACAGAGTGATGTTAGGAACTTATCCCAGGTCCCCACCTTGTCTAATTCCAGACCCCAGATTTTAGTCGTTGTGCTGTGACATGCTACTGCCTTCTTTTACTGTATCACAGTGAGGCATAATTTTTTTATTTACACGTCTGCCTCCTTTCTAAACCATTACTTGCTAGATGCAGAGACCATTTTTCTCTCTCATAACCTTGGCAGATAGCTCAGAGGCACAGCACAAAGGCATGTAATATATGTCGGTTGAATCAGGTTTGATAGAGTGGTGGACAGCTTACCGGTCCTGTCCTGCTGTCTCGCATCTGACCTGGTGCCCCTCCCAGGATGCCTTGTAGCCCTGCCTGTCTGACCTGGGAAGTAGATGTTTGCTGGTGTATAATGGGTACGGAATCTTTGTGGGCTATCCCGGGCTGGGCAAGGGCATTAGTCTCTTCTATGTATAATCCCCAGAGAGAGTATATACTCATAGCAAAAGGGACAAAGTATACATCTTATCTTTCCTTTATTTTATCTTCTTCCTTGCCTTTACTTCTTATTTATTCAGTGTTTTCATTATATTAGGCATGGGTTGAGTCCAGGGAGAACAGTCCCCCACCGAATGCAATGCATTGAAGTGGCCTCTGTGGACAGCCCAAATGGCTTAAAACACCTGCTCTCCTCCAACCCTCCAGATTCTGATTCTGGGTAGGCGAAGCTATGTACTGCCCAACATCAACCAGACATTTCTGATACAAAGCCACCATGCTGTAGATATTCTCAGGTTGGCATCCAACCCATCAGCTCAGTAACTAATTGAAGATCTGGTTGTATGGGAATGGGGTTGCAATGGGTGTCCTGGTCCTCCTATTGACCACAAGTGTTGGTTTCTCTGTCCCCCACGCAGGGCAGCTGGATATGAGTGCAGACATGCTGTGGTCTGAACTGCAGTCCCAAAATCTGCCCAGAGAATCCTCAGCTGGCTTCAGAAAAGGCAGCACCACAAGTATCTGTTATGGTCTTCTCCCAGCAGCTCCCATGTTTTGTTGAATCATTACTGAACTTTTTCATCCTTATTTCTGAGAGATGACACTAACGTGTTATTCAGTTAGCAAGCAGACTGCCACTACCAATCACATCCAGATCTTGATGAAGCAGTGGCCATAGCCCAGGCTTTAGCACCAGCTAGATCAGGGCTCCCTCCAGCATCTGGCCACTAGCTGTGAGACTCAGGGTGCGTGGCGCTCCTCTCTGGGTGCTTCTTCCACTTGCAAGATAGAAGTAACTACATCTATGCTTCACACTGAGGAGAAACCAATGTTAACCCAGCTTCAGAGGGCTGGAACTTCTCCTTCCCTGCCTACCAGAACTGTGCCAACTCTTGTCCTGGCACCTTCCCACCACCATCTACCTGCCTGAAATGCCTTTTTCCTGAGTAGGCCAACTTACCCCTGCCAGGCCCTGGTTAGGGTAGCAGTTTTCTGACCACACTGTTAGATGACTCACAATTCCTTCAAAGCTGGAATGTGTATTTTCGAAATTCGGAGAAGCACAGGACATGGTTTCCCAAGAGGTCCTGAGCTCTGTAGGCATGCGTTGGGCTCACTAACACCTCATCCCCAATGCTGGCCCCTCCTGACAGTCTCAGGAGAAAGGTCTCCTCTTTTTAGCATTTCTAGGGGAGTACACAGCCTTCATGCTAGGGTTGTGGATGTCCTTCCACTGATGACTCACACCATTGGCAGCAGCAGGCAGGCCCCTTTCTTTCACAGAGCAGGTGAGCATAGAAGACAACACAGCACATGTGCTCTGGCAAGGAATTGCAGAGAGTAATGTGCTGTGAGCATCTCCTGCAGGCCAGACATCATTATCTCAGTGGTCCTCTCACCAATCCTAAGAGATCCATGCTGGCATTAGTCCTATTTTGCAAATGAGGACACTGAGATATAGAGAATGAAGTTACTTGAACCAAGCACATGACAAGTGAGCAAATATCCAGGACCCAAACCCTCAAGCTTTGATTCCAAAGCCCAAATTCCTCCAATGCACACACCAAGAAACCCAGTTCTTATGAGCTGGTATCTGCTATTCCAGCTTCTCTCTAGATACACTCCATCCCGCCAACTCCTGAGCAGGTGCTCACCCAGATCCATATCAGGAAAGTCTGAGTCCACAACCTGGTAGGCCAGGAACCCAGGTGTTCCAAACGTGATCTTGTCACCAAGAGGCTATCAGCCACTGCCACTTCTGCAGGAAGCCACATAGCATGGTACTCACCACCCACACCTTAGTAGCACCTGGACCCAGCTCTGCCAGTCTCCAGCTGTGTAACTCTAGGTAAGTTACTTCACCTCTCTGTCTCCCCACCTGTGAAATTGGGGAAAGAATCCTTAGGGCACAGGGTTACTGTGAAAATTAAATGAAATGAATAATATATGAGGTATCTGGCACATGGTGAGTGCTCAATCAATACTGGTTATTGACACGCATCACCATAAGGTGACAGCCCCAAAAGAGATGAATCATTTGCCCATCATCTACTTTTTCTTCCTTCCAACAACCATCTCTGACCAGGAAGAGAGAACAAATATTTATTTAAGCAGGAGAGAGGAGTAACTAGGTAGGCCTCAGCTGCTTCTGAACATTAGTTTACATATTTATGAAATGAGAAAATTTTCTCTCCCACTTCCAAGTTCCTGGGCTTAATGTTACCCAGCCAGGATGAATATATTTGATGGTACTCTCAGGTGGACACATGGGAGGGAAGAGCAGGTGGTCCCTGGTGCCCTCCAGCCCCAGCTCTGCTGGAGTGGAATTGGTGGTTCTTTGTCCTCCCTGATTCCAGGGTGAAGCTGAAAAAATCTTGGGTTTTCTTTTTTCTTTCTTTTTTTTAAAATATTTATTATTCAGATTATTACATTTGTTTCTCTTTTTTCCCCCACAAAGCTCCCCTCCACCCAGATCCCACCCCTCCCTCTACCTTTACCTCATTGACCTCATTCATAGGTGTATGATTTTTGTCCAGTAGTCCCTGTACACCGCTCACCCCTTCCCCCCTGAGAATTATCAGTCCACTCCCTTCCTGTGCTCCTGATTCTAGTATATTCACCAGTTCATTCTGTTGATCAAATTTTTAATTCAATTAATTCTTAGATTCACTTGTTGATAGATATGTATTTGTTCTGCATAATTTTTTATCTTTTACCTTTTTCTTCTTCCCCTTCTTGAAGAGTACCTTTCAGCATTTCATATAATACTGGTTTGGAGTTGATGAACTCCTTTAGCTTTTTCTTACCTGTGAAGCTCTTTATCTGCCCTTCAATTCTGAATGATAGCTTTGCTGAATAGAGTATTCTTGGTTGTAGGTTCTTGCTATTCATCACATTGAATATTTCTTGCCACTCCCATCTGGCCTGCATAGTTTCTGTTGAAAAATCAGCTGACAGTCGTATGGGTGCTCCCTTGTAGGTTTTTCTCTTGCTGCTTTTAATATTCTCTCTTTGTCTTTTGCTCTTGGTATTTTAATGATGATGTGTCTTGGTGTAGTCTTCTTTGGATTCCTTTTATATGGGGTTCTGTGTGCTTCCTGGATTTGTAAGTCTATTTCCTTTACCAGATGTGGGAAGTTTTCAGTCATTATTTCTTTAAATAGGTTTTCAGTATTTTGCTCTCTCTCTTCTTCTTCTGGCACCCCCACAATTCTGATGTTGGTACGCTTGAAGCTGTCCCAGAGGCTCCTTACATTATCTTCACATTTTTTTATTCTTTTTTCTTCTTGTTTTTCCAGTTGAGTGTTTTCTGATTTTTTATATTTCAAATTTTTGACTTGATTCTTGCCTTCCTCTAGTCTGCTGTTAGGTCTCTGTATAATATTTTTTATTTCAGTCAGTGTATGTTTAATTTCTAGTTGGTCCTTTTCCATCTCTAGTTGGTCTTTTTTCATCTCCTCTTGGGTCTCACTAACTTTATCCAACTTTTCTAGGATGTTCTTGAAAAACATTATAAGCATGGTTTTGGACTCTATATCCAGTGGTTTGTTTTCCTCCATTTCTTTTGTTTGTGATCCCTTCCCTTGTCTTGGCATTTTCACTATGCTGGGAGAACTTCTGTGTTGAATTCAGCCTTATGATACAAGACTTGCAAAACTGCAAAAGCCTCTCTATTGAGCTTGGGATAGGTGGAATCTCAGAGCTTAAGGGACCGCCTTGTGTTCTAGTCAGCCCCACCCTCCATGGCCCCTGAGTCTCACTTGACTGGGTAATCACTGGAGCGGTCCCTGTGTGCACATGCACTCTCACAGTGCCTCTAGACTGTTGCCCTTCTGGCTGCCCTGTGTTCCAGGACCATATGAGTCTGGGTCCCCAAGGCTTCGCCCGAAACTGGGGTTTAGTGGAGTTAGAAGTGGCACAGTTGTGAGGCTCTGTTTCCCTCCCACTTGTGAAAGCCAGCAGCACAATCAGCAGTCGGTCTTCTGTGCACAGTGCTGTGCGCGCCACCAGACTTCTGCCCTTTTACCACTCCCCTAAATTTCCGTGCACTTCTCCCTTTTCACAGTCCAAACTTCCCCCATATGAATTTCGACTGGTCCTGGGGTTTAGTGTCATAGGATAGGGGGTTCAATGCAGTTGGGAGTCTCCATCTCCCTCCAGCCAGAGAAAGCCAGCCAGGTACTCCGGTACCTGCTGTCTCCATGCGCGCATCTCCGTACCTCATCTTTTTGCAGCTCCTCTGGGTCTCTGTGAGCTCCTCTCTTTTCTTCTAGTTGTAGAATTTCCACTCAGCCAGCTTTCCTGTGATTCTGGATGATGTCCGTTCTGTCTTTTAGTTGTAGTTTTGAAATTGTTGTGTGAGGCAACAGTGTGGATGTTTACCTATGTTGCCATCTTGGATTCTCTCCATCTTGGGTTTTCTTACAGTGATGTTCCCAACTAAATTCACTTCTAGGCTCTGGAATCTTCCAGGATTTGAAAAGCCAAATGTACAGGGCAATTTTACTAGGAGATGGGGAGATACCAGCCTCTGAGTCAAGGCAGGGGGGCCAGGAGCATGTCTATAAATGCTTGGAGATTCCCCAGACATTTGAGTCCAGCAACCTGATTTGAATATCGTTTTGACCATTTACCAGGCCAACTTCTGGGCATCATGCACTGGACATCTTGAATCTTACAGAACCTCTCCGTGCAGACGTGGCTTCCAAGATCAAACAGCATTTTACAGATAGAGACTTGCAAAAAATAGTTCCTTGGCTAGGGACAGGCATATGATGACTCCTGCCAAGAGGACAGCCCTCTTGGCCAAGACCTGCCCCTAACCGGGACAGGAAAGTCAGAGTCAGTAGGTAATCAGCTGTGCCAGGGATGGGAGTGTGGGCAGGGGGAGGAGAAGGAGCATCTCACAGGCTGATACTTCAAGAGTTTTAGTTCTACATACAAGAGCCTAGAGACACCTCGACCTCTTTTAATGGCATGGTTGGGCCTGGCTCTGAAGCCAGACTGCTTGCAGATGCCAGCTCTGCCACTGACTGTGTGACCTCAAACAAGTTGCTTAATTTCTCTGAGCTTCAATTTTCTTTCCAGAAAAATGAAGACACTAAAACTACTTTACTAGTTGCTGAATGTATTAAATCCTAATGGATGTGCCTGAGATATTGTTTGAGATTAATATCTGGAATCTATTATTATCTGTAATAAGACTTTTGGTCAAGGGGAAGGGGTTGGGCTGCTCTACATCTGCCTCCCCCAATATCCACAGTTGCTATCAGTGTTCCCTTTATGGGCTTCTTCCCCATCTCAGTTTCCCTGTCCTCAATGTCCACTTCACCTGGATGCCACCTATATTCTATGTCATCTTTTGGCCTCCCCTCACCTTCAGAAAGCCCACCACATGTCACAGCACAAGCCAGATATGCAGGAGGGAAGGCTAGAGTATATGATCAGAGATGGACAGTGGTTTGTGTGGGGGGGGATGGGGGAGTGCGGCCAGGGGGCTTTGAAGGGGGAAAGGGGGACTCGGGTTTTATAAGAAAGGACTTTGTTGGTTGGGGAAGAGAGGGCCTTAGACTGGCACTCTCCAGTCCCAGCTCTGCCATCAACTCACGGTGTGGCCTCGAGCAAGCCTGGTCTATCCTGATTCTTTTTTCCATAAAACAAGGCTGGTGAGTAGAGCTGTGGACCTCAAACTGCATTGTTTGGGGCTACCTCCACACCTGTCCATGGGCCAGGGGGCAAGTCCAAGATGCTGCAGCTCTTTCTGTCTTACATATTGGGGCTCCACAGGTATTTTCACTTGAAAAAAACAACTCTTGCCTAATTAGTGTGACTCAGTGGTTGAGTGTCCACCTATAAACCAGGAAGCCATGGTTCAATTCCTAGTCAAGGCACATACCAGGGTTTTGGTCTCAATCCCCAATGGGGGGCATGCAGGAGAGAGCTGATCAATGATTACCTCTCATCACTGATTTTCTTTTTTAATATATTTTTATTGATTTCAGAAAGGAAGGGAGAAGGAAAGATAGAAACATCAATGATGAGAGAGAATCATTGATTGGCTGCCTCCTGCACACCCCACACTGTGTATCAAGCCCAAAACTCAGGCATGTGCCCTTGACCATAATTAAACCTGGGATCCTTCCATCTTCAGGCCAATGCTCTATCCACTGAGCCAAACCAGCTAGGGTTCATCATTGACTTTCGATCTCTGTCTCCCTTCCTCTCTGAAATCAATACAAATGTATTTTAAAAATCAACAACACAAAACTCTAGCAAATCACTCAACCAACCATCTTGGTCATCTACTAGTATCTGCCCTGAGACAAGTAAGAGGAGGCAGTCAGTGAAATTGCTGAATGAGATAGGCAGAGTGAGCCATGACAGAAGGGCAGGGCAAAAGGAAAAAGAAGAAACACTGATAAACAGAGAGTGATGTCTAGAAGTGGAAAGGAGATTGAAGGAGGGGTACAGGCTTCCAAAACACCCACTCACTGCAGGCACTTCCACTTCATGAAGGGCTGGCTAACTTAGAGGCCAGGAGGGCCTGTGTTCCCTTCCAGGCAGCCCCACCATCTTCTGCTCTGAATATTTGATGGTCCCCAGGAAGGAGCGAGTGTCCTGGGTCTGGAGCAGGGAGTGCTGGAGGAAGAGCCAGTAATGAGCCCCTCTATGTCCCTCACACAGTAGCCATGCCTGCGTGTGAACACCACCCCCTCCATCCCAGGGCAGCTTGTTTATTCCGAGGGAAGCCCATAACACAGCAGCTGCAGGCCTCAGATGGCTGATGGCCTGGCCTGGAGTGTCAGGCCAGATTCCAACAATGGGATGCCCTGAACTCCAACCTACCCATGCTCCTGCCAGACCTTTAGCCTATTATCAAGTCCATTCAACATTGTTCTCTGGGTAGAAGAACCTTCTGGAGATGTCTCAATGCTCCATAGTAAGGCAGGGCATCTGCCACCTCCTCCATCTGAAAGATGGCAAACCCATTTTACAGATGAGAAAAATGTAGTCCAGAGAGAGCAATTTGTCCATGTCTCCATAGCTACTTGGAGTAGAAGTAGCACTTGAGCCCTAGCCTCTCATTCCAAAACCAGTACTCTTTCCAACAACTACCAGCACTTTTGTATCTGCCAGGACATGTCAATCTTCCTGAAACTCATTTGCATCATAAGGAATACTAGTCGCACTAGTTAATAATGCAGATTTCGTAATCAAAGAAAACACGATAATTTCAAGAGAAACATCAAAAGCGCTTTATTCAAAGTAATGTCCATCACTAGCTACATATTTCCCCATCTTTTTGTGTGTGTGTGTGGATACCGTCCCAATAGAACTTTCCTTGTTTTGAGGCAAACCATTTAGAGACCAAATTTTCCACTTCATGTTTTTTAAGTGCTGCTCAGAAAATGGGTGTGTTGGAACAAGTGATAATCTGAAGGAGCAAGGTCTGGTGAGTACAGCGGGTGGATTAATATTTCCCAAAAAGATCTTTTAATGTGTCTTTAACTGGTGTTGAAGTGTGTGATGGTGCATTATCATGAAGCAAAATTACTTTACCGTGTCTACTGGCCCATTCTAGTCATTTCACAATCAAAGTATTATGGTTCAAATTGAGTATTTGTTGTGGTAGCGGTCAGTATTAAGGTTTCATCTGATTTTAGAAGCTCATAATACACCACACCTTCTTGGTCTCACCAAATGCAGAGCATTGTCTTCTTTCTGAAGCGATTTGGCCTTGCAGTTGATGTTGATGGTTGACCTGGATCAACCTATGACTTCGTTTATTTGGGATTCTCAAAATAAATCCATTTTTTATCACCAGTCAAAATTTGATGCAAAAAAAAAAATTCTTTTATGCCTTTGAAGCAACATTTTATTGATGACTTTTCAGTTTTTCATTTGTCTTTCATTCAGTTGATGTGCCACCCATTTTCTTTCCTTTAGAATCTTTCTCATTGCTTGCAAATGATCAGAAATTGTTGAGCAGCATTTAATCTTTTACAGGTTGTCTTTGAGTTTGACACACATCTTCATCCAATAATGTCTGTAATTATTGGTCTTCAAACTTTTTTCGTTGACTGGTTGTTTGTCTTTCACATCAAAATCATCACTTGTAAAGCTTTTACACCAGTGTTCACAAGTATCTTGAAATGGAGCATGTTCACCAAGAGCTTCCCGAAGTATTCAGCAGCACTTTTCTTCAAAAGTAATGAATTATAACTTCCTGCAAATGCTCTTTTTGGCATGAAATTCAACATTTTTAAGTGTAAAAATACCTATGATGTTAACACCTTCAGCAAATTTGACATATGAAGTTTTGAAGCTTGCTAATACAACAAAATAATGTACATATCAAATCACATATATATCAACATATGTGTAACTCCATCTATTGAAAAAACCCACATTGTTAACAGGTACACAAGGTAAGTGAGAAGGCTTGAGAGTTGGATTCCCACAGTGTCCTGTCAAGGGGGAGAAAGGGTTCTTAATTTGTCACCATTTACTATCCTTAGAGTTGGCCACTTACATCCTCAGTTTACAGATGAGGAAACTGAGGATGGAGGAGGTTTAAGAACTTGTCTCAAGTTTCATCACAATAGCCTTGTCAGTTGTCAGTTCCAAACAGAATACTCATTCCACTCTCCATGAGGTTTTTCAGTGTCTCACCCAGTGCCCCCTTCACCCAAGAGGATGCTGTGCCCTTGAGGAGACACCAGAGGGATGGATCGGGAGCTGGTAACCTTAAGGAGGAGGAATAATGCCTCTTTCTACAAGAAGGCTTCTTGATTTGCCTAACCCTGGCCAAGACTCAGTAATACATCCTCCTAGTACCCTGTGCTCTTCTTTTGTGGCATGACCCATAGGCCACATTATGTATTGGAAGGATTAACCATCTGAAGTTTCTGTCCCTTTTCTCAAGGGTGCAGGAACTAGGTCTGCTTGGCCTGGAACAAAGCCTGGCTGGTAGAGATGTCCTCATTCAATGAGTGTGTGGAAAGATGAACAGATGGATAGAAAGATGGGCAGGCAGATGGACAGATGGATGGACAAACAGCTGTTGAACCAAGTAATGAAGTGGGAGAGCAGAGTAGAGAAAGAGAGGAGTGCAAACTCAGAAGCCCGAGGAAAAGTGTAAAAGAGGAAGTTTCCATGGGTTTATGTTTGGGTGGGAAGGTGAAAAGCAGCCACCAGCATCTATACAGAGCTTACTGTAGAGTGATGAAGCCAGAGCCACTCAGAAAGAACAGTCAGGGACCAGGCACTTTCTATTCTGCTCCCAGCTTACTGGAAATCTTGCTCAGGACCTTGATCCCCCCCAGGCCTCAGTCATGTCTGTTGTAAACCAAGTGGTTGACCTGGTGACCTTCAAGGCCCTTCTATTTCTAAAACCCCAGACTAGGTCCAGCCATCAGCTGTAAGGGCTGTATTCCTCAGATCAAAAATCCCAGCCATGGAGCTTAAATCCAGGGTACAGCTGACCCTGAAGTGGCCACGTGGCTGCAGACACCTGGATAACTTCCCCTGAACTACCATAAGCCCATATAAGGTCACTGGGACCAGATGTGTCTTGCTCATAAACACAAGGCCTGGCTGTGCTAAGTCTCATCTCTGAGACTTTGGGCTTGTCACTGTGATTCTCAGGCTGCCACCTGTGACCTCTCAATCCCTCACTCCCAAAGCTCCTGTAAATTCCAGTTGGATTAGCTTTGTGCCAGACATTAGCATCTGTGAAGTTATGCCTACAAACATAAGACATTAGGAGGGAAACCTTTGCTCTGAGCTGTCCTCCACTCTCCAGCTCCTTCTTGCTCCCATAAATGCCCTGTGTCCTGAGAGCTCCCCTTTTCTGTAATCCTGGTGTCAGTGACAGCAGCTTAAGTACTACTTCTTTCTCAGTGGTGGGAGGCAAAGCCTCTAGAAGCCAAATACAGGCTCTCTGATGGGGACTTTCTGGTCAGTAATAAAGGGAGCTAGCAAAGAAAGAATTCAGAGAAATGATCATAAGGTAGCTGAAAAGAATGGAAGACAAATTCAACAATATGAGTAAGAACCAAGAGGAAATGAAGAAGAACCAGGATAATAAAAATGACATCACTGCTATAAAGAACTCAATAGAAAGCATCAAAAGTAGACTAGAAGAAGCAGAGGACCACATAAATGAGCTAACGACAAGGTAGAAAAAAATACCCAAGTAAGGCAGCTTCTAGAAAAAAATAAAAAATAAAAAGCAGAAGGAGAACCTAAGGAAACTTTGGGACAACACAAAACAAAACAACACCCACATAATAAGGGTTGCAGAAGGAGAGGAAATTAAAAGGATTAGAAAACCTGTTTGAAGAAATAATGACAGAAAACTTTCCTGATATAGGAAAGGAAAAAAAAAAACACAAAAAATCCAAGAAGCTCAGAGTCCCAAGCAAAAAGAATCCCAAAAGACCAATACCAAGGCACATTATAATTAAATTGGCAAACACCAATGACAAAGTAAGAATATTAAAAGAGGCCAGAGAGAAACAGAAAGTTACCTACAAAAGAACCCCCATCAGACTCGTGACTGACTTCTCAGAAGAAACTCTTCAGGCTAGAAGGGAATGGAATGAAGTATATAAAGTTATGCAAAGGAAGGGTCTGACCAAGTATACTGTATCTAGCAAGGCTTTCAATCAAAAATGAAGGTGAAATCAAGAGCTTCACAGACAAAAAAGGACTAAAAGAATTTATTACCACCAAACCAACAATGCAAGACATGCTGAAGGAGCTGCAGGTAAAAAAAGGAATAGGAAGTGAGGAAGGAACTCAGGGATAAAGAATAAAAATGATGACAGATAAGTACCTATCAATAATAACTTTAAATGTAAATGGATTAAATGCACCAATCAAACGACATAGAGTTACAGATTGGATAAGAAAACATGACCGATATATATCTGTTGTCTACAAGAAACCCACCTCAGAAAAAAATTCGCAGACTGAGGGCGAAGGTGGAAGACAGTTTTTCAGGAAAATGGAAATGAAAAAAAGCTGGGGTAGCAATACTTATATTTGACAAATTAGATCTCAAAGTGAAGGACATAACAAGAGATAAGGAAGGCCACTTCATAATACTAAAGGGAACAATCCAACAAGAAGAAATAACTCTGGTAAACATATACGCACCCAATATAGGAGCACCTAAATATATTAAAAAACTCTTGGAGGATATTAAGGGAGAGATTGACAGCAATACAATCATAGTAGGAGACTTTAATATCCCACTATCACCATTGAGCAAATCCTCTAAACAAAAAATCAGCAAAGAAACATCAATAAATGACTCACTTAGACCAGATGAAATTGACATCTTCAGGACATCTCACCCCAAAGCCACAAAATATACATTCTTCTCAAGTGCTCAGGGATCATTTCAAAGATAGACCATATGTTACATCATAGGCAAAGTCTCTTCAAATTCAAGAAGATAGAAATCATATCAAGCATCTTCTCAGATCACAGTGGCATAAAATTGGAAATCAACTACAATAAAAACAATACAAAGAAATTAAACACATTGAGACTAAACAGCATGCTATTAAAACAATGACTGGGTAACCAGAGAGATCAAGGAAGAAATAAAAAACATTATGACAACAAATGACAATAAAAACACAACAATTCAAAATCTATGGGACACAGTGAAAGCAGTTTTAAGAGGGAAGTTCATAGCTCTACAAGCCTACTGAAAAAATAATAATAATAATAATAACAATAAACAAGAAACAATGGTAATAAATTATGTAACCCTACAACTCAAAGAGCTGGACAGAGAGCAACAAGAAAAGCTCAGTGTAAGCAGAAGGAAGGAAATAGTAAAGATCGGAGCAGAGATAAACGACATAGAGCACAAAGAAACAATTCAAAAGATAAACAAAACCAAGAGCTGATTTTTTGAAAGGATAAACAAGATTGATGAACCTCTAGCTAAGCTCACCAAGAAGCAAAGGGAGAGGATTCAAATAAACATAACCAGAAATGAAAGAGGAGAAATAACAGCAGACCACCCACCCCCCCAAAAAAATACAAAGTATTGTTAAAAAAAATACTATGAACAACTCTATTCCAACAAACTGGACAACCTGGAGGAAAGGGACATATTTCTAGAAATATATAACCTTCCAAAACTCAAACAGGAAGCATCAAAACATCTCAATGGTCCAATAACTCTTGAAGAAATTGAAGCAGTCATAAAAAAGCTTACAGCAAAAAAAATCCTGGGACCAGATGGCTACAAAGGGAAGTTTTACCAAATATTCAAGGAAGCATCAAACAGACTGTCAAATTATAGTGGGAAGATTAGGGAGAGGTGGGGTAGATAAGAGATCAACTGAAGGACTTGTATGCATGCACATAAGCATAACCAATGGAGACAAGACACTGGGGGTTTAGAGCATGCATGGGATTGGGGAGATGGGAGAGGAGGCAATGGGAAGATATGTACATATATAATACATTAAAAATTTTTTAAATAAATAAATAAAATAAAGGGACCTGGTAGGACAAGGAGTTGCCCACTGGGCCTGCTCTTGAGTGAGACTCTAGGCCCAAATGTCCTATGTGACCTAGAGGAGGACCTCCTCAAAGGGCAGCTTCTGAACCTTGGTGGGGCTGTCTTGGGTCGTAGAAGGGGCAGAGCTAAGTCACCAGAATGTTCCTCAGGCCACCTCTCTTTGGCCCCTCACTGCACAGAAAGGGCCTTAAGAGGGACCTTAGCTGCCCAGTTTCACCCAGAGAGTCAATCCTAGGCCCTAACTTTTTTAACTGCACATGCTGCCTTCCTGAGGTGCTTTCCACTGCTCCCCGGTCATGGTCATGTGTAATGTGACCATGGCAGAGGTAAGCAGCACAGCTGGGTTCATCTACGTGAGGCATGGGGGAATCTGAAAAGCTGGGGAGCTACCGAGCTTGACCAGACACCCCACAACTTGAGGGACTCAGGAGAGCCTACATCTTTGTAAGGAGGGCTCAGATTTGGGAACCAAATGCAAGCTTGTCTGCTATCTATCTGCAGAAGAATTTCCTACAAGTGACAGCATCCCCATCCCTTCATTTCCCGTCTTCCAGCCTCCCCGTAAACCCAGAGACAACCATCTAGTTCAACGATGTTCAGCTGGTGTGCTGCAAGAATTTTTTAAACATGCAATACCTGAAAGAGTTCTGGGCCACTGACCTCTTTCCCCTTAGAATGTCAAATTTAAAAATGGCAACAGCCAACACAACAGTTGTCCTGTGTGAATGAATCAAAATTATATCCATTTTTTTCAGATCAGCAAAAACTATATTTTTTGGTGTGTTGCAGAATTTTAGTAATTAGTTTATTTGTGCCATGAGATAAAAAAGGTTGAAAGTCACTGCTCTAGTTTATCCTTGGATGACAAAACAGTGACCCCTGCTGGTAGGCAGATGTTTGTGTCACCTGGTTCTGGCATTCAGACTTCTTACTAGGTCAGCCTGGACAGCAAAGCAACAGTGAGCACAGATCAGAGGAAATGACTGTGTATACCTCACCAAGGTAGCAAAGTCCCAGAGGAAGACTCCTTTGTTCCAAGTCTCTGGGGCCTTCCTGGAGTATCCCAGACATGCCCTCCCCAGAGCACTTTCATCTGCTTAAACAAGGCCTCTGATGCCAGGGGCAGTTTTCTTCTCAGCCATCACAACCTGCTCTTTGTGGGGATGACACAAAGCTGAGTAATTCTGAAAGTCACAGCTGGCCTGGGCTTCATGAGTAATTTAGGCACTCACTCTACTTCTAGCAAAACCCCTTTCCCTTGGGGATATTAATAGGGAAAGAAATCTGACTATGAAAGTAATTCATAGTCAGGAGTGGCTAACTAGAAAGCATGAGGAGAGGTTTTTTGCTAACCCCTAATAAAAGGAGAAATCTCAGGCAGTAGAGCAGCTCCTGAGACCAGACCCGAAGGCAGCCAAGGAGAGGAGCCAGGGGCTTTGATGAGGTCCCTGACCTTGTCTGAGAAGGACCTCCACTTCCAGGATGCATTTAGGATGGGACCAGGTGGACCTTTGGGGTATGTAAATGCCTGCAGAGTAATGCCCATGTGTCAGGCTGCTGAAGGGAATCTGAGCAGCAGAACTATGCTCACAGCCCCGACTCCCAAACCCTCCTACTGGGAATGCCCAGAGGGGCCTTGGAGAAACTCCAAAGAGTGCAGAGTGATTGATGTACCCTTGGTGGGCCAGCTGTTGCTGACTCAGCCAGCTAAGACTCTGGAAGAAGATAGTGGCAGGAGGGGCTCCGCCCAGCCAGAGGCATATGGTAGAGTCCAAGCCCACAGATTTTGGTGAAAGATGACTCATGAGGAAATGATATGAAGCAAATTGCAGGGGAAGGCCACATAACAAGGTCACCCTCTCCCGACCTGGTCACGGTCCTAACAATCCTGAGGAAAGTCTGGGGAAAAGGGCTGACATTGCTGTCAAGCCTAAATGTCCATTGCCATCCTCCCAGGACCTGTGGGTGGCGTTGCCTCCGACACTCATCATGAACACCCTGCCTCAGCAGGCTTTGAGAGGTAGACTTGAACGGAGGGGCAGGAGGATTGATACTTATTTAACTTGTCCTCAGAGTCAGGTACATTAAAGAAGGTATTCCTGGAGCTTCATTGGTCCTATAGCTTCTGCTTCCCCAGTGCCAGCATCAAAGATTCATCAGAGTTGAGACCCAGCAAAGTGTGCACTTCACATCTATAAATGTGCATCTCCCCAGTGAAAACTTCAGTGGAAAAGGAAGACCTTAAATCAGGGATGGGATAAAAACAGATCCAAGAAGGAAGCAGGGAGAGAAGGAAAAGAGAAGAGCGCCATCTCTGAGTTGTAGTTTCTGAGTCTACCCACATTACTGAGCATCTGTCTCAGTTAGGGCCCTGAACTAGACACAAAAGTGGAACTGAGAAATGCTGAGAAATACTGTGCAATAGCATAGTCTGTGCATTGCACAACTCCAGGGAATCCATTTCCAGAGACAACAGAGTTGGTTCACAGAGGAAGCAGAGGTGGCTCCTGCACAAATGGTGTGGGAATCAGGAGGTTTGGGGGCCCTGTGTCTGCTCCACTACTCAGTCTTCAAACACCCTTGAGTCTTGAATTTCTCATGTCTAAAAGTGGGGAGGGGCTGTTACAGTCGTCACTCATCTTTCTATCATTATTCCAGGAAAGATGTGCACTTTGGGCTCAGTTTGTTGAGCATGTCCCATGCACCAAGAGGATTTATTCCTGGTCAGGACACATGCCTGGGTTTGGTACTTGATCCCCATAGAGGGCATACAGGAGGTGGCTAATTGATGTTTCTCTCATTGATGTTCTCTTTCTCTCTCTCCCTCTCCCTCTTTTTTCTCCCTTCTACTCTCTAAAATCACCAAAAACAAAAGAGAGAGAGAGAGATGTGCACTTTGTAAACTACTGTGATAAAGAGAGAGGAAGCAGTTAACTAGTCCTATAGAAAAGCCCAAACAATGGGGTCAGGAACAAAGAGGAGGAAGGGATGTTTCCATATGGGGAGACTTGGGGGTTTCCTTGAGGAGGTGTTACTTGATCCAGATTGTAAAGGATAAGGAAAGTTCTATGGGCAAGCCAGTGGGATGATTGAGCAGCCACCAGGCCAGGCAGAGGGATAGTGTGAACAAAGGCCCCGGACAGGAAAGAATATCTTGGACAACAAAAGGAAATATCTGGCTTGGCCTTGGAGGAGCTGGGGTAGAGGTTGGAGAGGGGCAGGATGTGGAGAGCACCTGGGAAGACACATGGGTATTCTTCCTTAATGATCGCCAGCTGAACCCAAGGTGACAGGCAAAGCTTTGTCTTGGTTATACATCTTATCAAAAAGGCAGATGTGTTCTCAGCATTGACTCTTATCTTTGCCTAGGTATAGGGAAGTGGAATTTGATATGTAAATCCAATCTAGGGCCAGGAATGAGGGAATGAATATGACTTGGATCTACCCATGCTCCTTTATCTTAAGTTTTTGGTGAATGCTTCCTGGTATTTGGGGTATAAAATAAACACCCTGCATTGGCTCCCAGCCACTGTCTCTCCATCAGAAGAGGGCAGTCATCCACTCGGTCCCAGCTTTTTCCATCTATCTCTGTGTCTTGTCTCTTTCTTTTATTTCTCAATCCCCAACCCCTCTACTCCAGTGGTCAGCAAACTGTGGTTCTCGAGCCACATGCAGCTCTTTGGCCCCTTGAGTGTGGCTCTTCCACAAAATACCACATCCTGGGTGAGTCTATTTTGAAGAATTGGCATTAGAAGAAGTTTAAGTTTAAAAAATTTGGCTCTCAAATGAAATTTCAATTGTTGTACTGTTGATATTTGGCTCTGTTGACTAATGAGTTTGACTATCACTGCTCTGAAGAACCGGATCATCTTTCTTTCCGTGCTGGATGTGGAAAAGAGAGACCCCGCCATAACTTAGTCTGTAACAGGGGTCACTTCAGGGAAGGCCTGGTGTGGTCCACAGGTGTGGTGAGGAGTCAGGTGCCTGTTCACCTCTGCCTCTCATTGGTTTTATCATTTTAGATATGTCACAGCTTCCCTTGAGCCTCAGTTTCCTCTTCTATTAAATGAGGCTATCAGACAAAGTAGTCAATGAGTTCTTCTTTTGGCTCATTCGGTCTGCACTTCTAGTTCTAAGAGGTTGGTTTTGTTTGCCATGGGGTGTCACAAGAAGCTTAGATGGACAAGAACTGCCCAGGCTTCCCCATTCCCAGAGGGCACTTTCCTTCCTACCTCAAACCCCCATTCCAAAACAGGTTCCTATTACTGCTCCATGGACAAGAGCCTCAGAGTGCATAGAGGAGAGCCTTCTGGAGTGATGCTGCACTTCTTCCTTGCTAGAGACAGGACTCATCATGACTCCTATCCACATGGTACATGAGTCAGGAACACTCAGGGCTGGAGCAGTCCCTGAGCATGCAAACAGCCCTCAAGGCCCTGTGTCACCAGCTTAGACCTGAGAAACTTCAGGGTGAGTGGCCATGCTCTACACACCCCACACTACACCCTGCACACCAGTACCCCCAATAAGATCTCACCTGAAGATAGGTCTCCACTTCCTGGTCAGGCCTGACAGCCTTTTGCAGAAACTAGAGCAATACCTGTGAAATGGAAAGTCCATGAGCAACTGACCTATGGGAAAAGCTAGTGAGCTTCCTGCTGTTGTGATCAAACCTTCCTCTCCACCCTGAGGAGTGTGGTGCTTTCTCAGCACAACTCCCAGGGCAACATAGGGAAGTGGCTTGTGGCTTGGGGTTTGGGGTCAGTGGTGTGAGTTGAGATTCTCAGTACTACTCTTTGTTAGCTGGGTGAGTTTGACTTTGAACAACTTTCCTATCCTTCCAAGTCCTAAGTTGCTCTGCCTTATAAAATAGAAGTAATAACATCTCTCTTAAAGGGTTATTGTGAAGATTAAATGTAATAATTTTTAAAGTACTCCACCCAGTGCCTTAAGGCCCTGCACATAATAAGGTTTCAACAGATGGTAGAATTTGCTGACGGGGCACCCTTGGGACCAAGAGGAGGTTTTGCAGGAAACCAGGTGGGCCTTCCAAGGTAAATCCTTCAAGGTGTGACTAGCAGGGCTCAAAGTTACAATGCTGAGTGATTGGCTCCACAGTATCCTCTTCCTGCCACACCAACCACTATATGCACATCCCAGAGACATGGCCTGCTCCCAGTGGCTGTACCTCTGCTCTCCTGGCTCCAAGTGAGTGGTGGCCACAGCACTATGAAGGCTTTTCCTGGACACAGTTGCAGGTGGCCCTCTCTTGGGCCACACAAAGACAAAGACATTTACCTGCTATACCTCCCAGGTTTCTGCAAGCTTATAGTCCACCAAATTAAAAGAAATTGTTCCTACAGTGGACATATGTTAGTCACATTAGAAAAGAGGAAATAAGATACTTTTTTTCAAAAAAACAAAAAGTCTAATGGAGATGGAGAAAGGGGAAATTTGGGGTGGAAAAGGAGAAAAAAAAGTCTATTTTTTCACAAGCTGTATTGGAGATCGAAGCAAAGTAAAGAATAGGGGAATTGTGCTTCCCAGAATCTCTCCTGTGTACTTTGTCTAAAAAGAAAGGTTGACAGAAGAGAGCCCAGGTGGGGCAGGGTACTGCAAGCCATGATGGGATGGACAGCCTACAGGCCCCAATTTGAGCAAAGGGGTGCCAGGGGGGAGCACTCTGCATCCAGCCCCACATACCCCAGGAGAAAACTCAATAACAGAGGATATGAACAGCACAGAGCAAGAATAATGTAAATCTAGTTGTTGGATGGAGGAGCAGGGTGTAGGTAGGACTTTATGGGGATCAGACTCCTCTAACATACCAGGTGCATTCTAAACAAGACACAGAGTTATACCAGCTGCAATCTCTGCTTTTGGTGTACTTGACTCACTTCAGAGGTCCCTCAAGAAAAATGAGCAGGTACTTACTGCCCCAACTAAAAGGACACAATAAAGGGGCCACTCCCTCAATTGCCCGAAAGATGACTTCCATCTTAATCCTGGACTGCTGCAAATGTTTCAGGCCCCAGGGGCAGTTCTCCAACTCCAACTTTATTTGAAAATCCAGTCTCTACTAGATACCTCACTAAATATATGGAGAGTTGAGAAACCAATCAGTCTAATGGAGGGAGGGAAGAGTGTTCAAATCAAGATTCTTTGTATTTTATTTCTGGCTCCTTTCCATCCAAGATTCTACTCTGCATTTTCCTTCCTTCCTTCCTTCCTTCCTTCCTTCCTTCCTTCCTTCCTTCCTTCCTT
>JAAGEH010000032.1:32102154-32198629 GCA_011751065.1 Lasiurus cinereus
CTTCCTTCCTTCCTTCCTTCCTTCCTTCCTTCCTTCCTTCCTTCCTTTCTTTCTTTCTTTCTTTCTTTCTTTCTTTCTTTCTTTCTTTCTTTCTTTCTTCTATTATGCCCAGAGTTCGGGGTCCCCAATAATCAACCACCAGGGAGCCTTTTTCCGATACAAAAGCAGAGCCTTTATTCAAACCCGGGTTTGGCTCCCAGCCTCTTTCTGGCACAGCAGCGAGACAAGAGAGAGAGAGCCCCAGGAGAACAATAGATTATATTGGGTTGGTCATTTGGGTGGGCTTAGGGAAGTGATGTGGGTTACAGAGATTGGTCACTAGGGCCAGGGTTTTTCTGTGGTTTAGCCTTATTAGGACCCTCGCTGTATTCCTGGAGCTTCATTGGTCCATTGGGCAGTGGTCAGGGAAGTTAGGACATTGCTGGCATACCTGTGGTCACTCCCAGAAAAGGGAGGGGGTTTAGGCAGGGGGCCCAGCCCTATAAGACAGGATGAAAGAGAGTTCGTTTCTGCTTTGTCCTTTCATTCCCCCCTTGTCTTGGACACATGGCTCAATCATGAGACGGGCTGCATTTCTACCTCATCTTCCATTACTAGAAGCCGATATTGGGCTTGTAAGACCATTAATTGAACTACTCCTATGCATTCCTTGACAAATTGGACTAGTTTGTTAATAATACAAAGGCTAAAGTTAACAACATTAAGAGGATTACAAGGAGTCCGAAATAAGATTAGTTAACCATGGAAACCAATTAAACAGGAATTCATACCAAGACTGAGACCACTCTCTTTCTAGCTTACGCTTCTGTAATCCCTCTCTTATGAGGGCCATGGATTCCTTGACAACTTCTGAATGGTCAACATAAAAACAACATTATTCCCCTAGGGCTGCACATAAGCCCCCGCTGCTGCATGAATAGTAAGTCCAGTCCACTCCTGTTTTGGAGCACCACCTCAAACAAGGAAGTGAGGGATTCTTGCAGGTGGGTGATGGAGTTTTCAATCCCCTCTATGTCTAAGTCAATGGCTACTCTTAGGGCTACATAGTTCTTGTCTTGTATGACAAGCGAAGATATCCCAGTTCCTGCCCCTACTAGTCTCAGCCCTAAGAGCGCCACCAGAGTTAGGACTGTAACAGGTTCTGTCCTACTTTGGATTAGCAGAACCTAATCTGTTAAGTATTTCCTCCCCTGAATGGTGTACTAGCTTGGGGATAAGCTGGACAAGTATGCAGAAGCCTTCCTCTTGGGAATTAAGGACCAAGGTGTGGACGCACGGGCCGAGGCCACTGAAGCAGGCCCACCATGCACTTGCAGGGGCCAAAAGATATGCCGCCTCCCTGGGAGTAGCCAGGATTTTGTTCAGAGATGTGACTGTTTAGAGGGTACACTGCCTATGCAAGTTCCCTGCCCTTTTACCACCTGGATGGTTAGTCTTCCAGCAGTTTGCTGCCACCTGCAAGAGCTGGCAGTCGGGGCTGTTGTATAGCTGCCTTTAACCGTGATGCCCTCATAATACGGTGGTTTGATATCTAGACAGAGCCAGCATGATCTGGTTAGGTTGGGCCTAGAGGCATTCAAAACATAATAAGACCCTATGACTATGCTCCAAAGGGGGTCTGTGCTAGGTGTTAAGATATGGAACCAGACAGGGGATGTTGAGGCTACCCCAGTGTGGACAAAAGATGTGGAGGGCCATGGGGCCAAGGCCTGGGTGCTCCCAGGTGGGGACACCTGGGTTGGGATGGGTCGGGGGGCAGCACCCGGTTAGGTCCTACTCCTGAGGAGTCGGAATCTGATTCCCCAGATTTTACCAGTGTCCCATCCCATGGCTTTCTCCCCCTGTTATCCGTATAGGATTGCAGCACTATAGGCGCACTACTGCCATTCCCTGGTTCTCAAGCAGGGCGGCGCGGGTACCTGAGTTATGGTTATCAGGTCACCAGTTTTCAGGGGAGTCCACCAGATGTGCCCTGTCGAAATATGCGACCAGGAGGCGCAAGAGTAGTCCTCTGTTCCCCAGCATGGGCCTTCGAGTGTCCAGGACAAACATAGAAATAGAACGATCTGAGGCTCTCAGCCCCTCAGGAAGGAGTTAATAAATCCAAGTTATGACTACCCCCATCGAGCGACATGCTGGGAAAAAGGTTAAGGAGGTCTATGTAAAGGTCCAGGTACCAAGTGTTCTTAGGGTGGATCTGAGAGGTCTGATAAAGTACCTTGAGAGCGGCGGAGCACTTCCAACGTGGCTTGAGGGCCTCCCAGCGGTGCCTCTTGATGAACATCCAGTCTCCCAGACTGTACTGGTGAGGCGTCGGGGTTGGGCCAGCCTCGTAAATGGCACGGAGGCATGACGAAACGTCCTCGTGTGCCTTCTGTAGTCCTCTTAAGAGAAAATATATTTCCTGATTTTCAAACTCAGCAAGAAGCTCAGCCTTGAGGTTAGGAATGATAGAGGGGGGTCTGCCAAACATGATCTCGTAAGGGGTAAGACACAGGTTATAAGGAGATTTCTTCACCCAGTACAGGGCATACGGAAGGAGAGCCACCCAATCCCCGCCAGTTTCCATGGTTAATTTTGTAAGGGTCTCTTTTATAGTTCTATTCATCCTCTCTACCTTTCCTGAGCTCTGGGGTCTATAGGTACAATGTAATTTCCAATCTGCCCCTATGACCTTGATTACCACCTGCGTTACCTGTGAAATAAAAGCTGATCCATTGTCAGATCCTATCTTATCATAGCTGGAAAACCATACCTGGGTAGAATGTCTTCCAATAACTTCTTGGCGACAGTCTGGGCTGTTTCATGTTTGGTTGGGTACGCCTCTACCCAGCCAGAGAAGGTGTCTATGAATACTAAAAGATATTTATAACCATACTTCCTTGGTTTGATTTCAGTGAAATCGACCTCCCATTGTGCCCCTGGTTTAGTGCCTCTGAGCCTGATTCCTTGTCCAAAGGCAAACAAGGGTTGGCTTTGAGGCACTAGCAGCAGGCTGAAAAAGGCATCCTTCAAGTCTAATACAGTATACCAGACTCTAGAGGGTGTCAAGGAACTTAGGAGAGTGTATGGGTTAGGAACAGTTGGGTGTATATCCATGACTCTTTTATTTACTTCCCGGAGGTCCTATACTGGCCGGTAGTCATTTGTGTGTGGCTTCCTGACTGGCAGGAGGGGGGTGTTCCAGGCAGATTGGCATGGGATCAGCACCCCCAAGTTTCGCAGTCTGCAGATGTGAGGCTGGATTCCCTCCCAGGCCTCCTGGGACATAGGATACTGCTTGACTCTTATTGGGCCTTCTCCAGGCTTTAGCTCCACCAGGGTTGGGGCCCTGTGAGCAACCAGTCCAACTCCCTGCGCATCCCCCCCACCCCCCGCCCCATCTCTGCCCAAGCTGTGGGGAATTCTTGTAGCCATCTGTCCATAGTGCTCTCTACTGGGGGTGCCCCCTGGTGGAGACGATACTCATCCTCCAGTCTCCGAGTTAGAACCTGGATGGGATGGCCTTTACCATTGGTGACCTGAGGCCCCCCTTGTCTGAAAGTTATTTGGGCTCCAATCTTGGTTAGCAAGTCCCGTCCTAGTAGGGGGTAGGGGCATTCTGGTATTACCATAAATGAATGGGATACCCGGCCCATTCCTAGATCTACTGTTCTTTGGGTAGTCCATGAATACTGGCTCATGCCAGTCGCCCCTTGCACCCAGGATTTCTTGTTGGCTAGCTTCTCCTAAGGTGTATGGAGGACCAAATGTTGGGCCCTGGGGTCCACAAGGAAGTCAACAGGGGTCCCCTTCACTCTAAGAGTTACCCTGGGCTCAGGGAGGGGGTCCGAACCTCAATTCTCCTAATCACTTAATCTTTTCAGTTCTAAGACTTCCACCCAGTCCATCTTGTTTCCCTTCTTACTGGCTTTCTTTGAGCATTTCCAGACCCAGTGTCCTATCTCTTTGCAGTAAGCACACTGGTTCCACTGCAGCTTCTTTTTCCCACCCCTGACGGTCCCCTTACCTTCTTCTTGGTCATCTGAAAGCTGACAAAGGCGGCAGGTCCGCTCCTCAGGGGATTCTGTGGTAGTGACTAGCAGAATCTTGGCCAGGTTTCAGGTCTGCTTGTCACTGGCAGTCGCCATGGCGTGGGCTTGCCTATCTTCTGAGAACTCCAGGTTATTGTACACTTTCCTGGCCACTTCCAGCAAGTCCCAAAGACTCTTTTCTCCTAATCTATCTATTTTCTGCAGTTTCTTTCTGATGTCTACAGCTGACTGGTTTATAAAAAACATTACTATAGCTGCCTTATTCTCAGGGGCTTCTGGGTCCATGGGGGTGTAAGTGCGTTAGGCCTCCATGATCCATTCTAAGAAGGTAGCTGGAAACTCATCCCTTTCTTGCTGTACATTCTTTACCTTAGTCAAATTGGTAGGCTTTCTAGCAGCCATGCGGAGACCTACTATTAGAGTCTAACGGTAAATTCGGAGCCTCTCCTTACCTTCTGCCATGTTGAAGTCCCAGTCAGGTGTAGTTAAGGAAAAAGAGACATTTATCTGGGCCTGGTTAGTGGTTGGGTTCCTGTCTACGCCAGAAACCACCCTCTGAGCCTCATTGAGGATTCTTTCTCTCTTGTTGTGAACAGGACCTGCAATAGCTGCTGGCAGTCATCCCATGTGGGCTGATGGGTGAAAAGAACAGAATCCAACAAGTTGATAAGGCCCGCCGGCTTCTCGGAGAACTTAGGGTTCTGTGCCTTCCAGTTATAAAGGTCACTAGTGGCAAAAGGCCAGTAGTGGTGGGGCTGATTACCATCCATATCTGGAAATGGGGGCTGCGGGTAGCAAGGGTAGAGTCTTAATAGTTGACTGGGGGATGTGACATGTAGTTCCCTCTGAGCCCTTTACATGGTAAGAGACGGGCTTCCCACCAGAATCTTGGCCATTCCCCGAACTATGTTCATAGTGGCTCCCGGAACGCTGTCTGCAGCCGCTTCTGGAACTCTGCCCACAGCTGCTCCCAGCAACCTGGGGAGCTGGTATGGGGGAGGAAAGATTAACTCTTCTCCAGTTCCCCCCTGTAAAACCAGGTAGAGGGGAGCCAGGGCTGATGGCAGGGTAGCTTCCTCCTCCTTCTTCTTTTCCGCTTCCTGCAAGGAAAGAATGGGTTCTGGCTCTGGAGGGTGGAGAGCCAGGAAAGGCTTAAGCCAGAGTGAGGGTCCTCCATGAGGTCCTGCCAAGTAATAATGTAAGGGAGTTGATCAGGATGGCCTCCCTTTGGCTGAGAAACCATTTCTCTGACCCGGCGAATGGTGGGGAGGTTGAGAGTCCCCTTCTATGGCCACCCAGCATTAAGAGCCGACCACTCACTGAAGAGAAAGTTTGCCATTGGCCCTTCCTCACTTCTACACTAAGGTTGTTAGCCCTTCTCTTAACCTCTTTAAAATGATCAACCATAATGCTTAAAGGAGTAGTCTGGGTTTGTCCCATAACGTCCATCCAGTGAGTCCACAAATGTACACAGAAAGACACAGAAATCAAACAGACAAAGACACCCAGGAACAGCCTTCTGACCCTGCGGAAGCAAAACTGAAAACTGGATGATGGCCGTGCACCCACCAGCGGGAGCGACATGCCTAGTCCCAGAGGTTTGAGGGGAACTCACTCCCCTCATGAGGGGTTTCTACACCGCTCAAGACAGAGGATCGAAGTGTCCTCCATTGCCCAAGGTCCTCCAGTGCATTCACTTAGATCGTTTCGGGCACTACAGATTTCAGAAGCAAGCTCGCACAGAACAGAACAGACAATGTACAGACACTTACCAAGGTCAGTCAGACTCTCCAGATCAGGGTCCCTCGTGAGTATTGGGGATTCTGGACGGGCCCCCAAATTTTATGCCCAGAGTTCAGGGTCCCCAATAATCAATCACCAGGGAGCCTTTTTTCGATGCAAAAGCAAAGAGTCTTTATTCAAATCCGGGTTTGGCTCCCAGCCTCTTTCTGGCACAGCAGCGAGACAAGAGAGAGAGAGCCCCAGGAGAACAATAGGTTATATTGGGTCGGTCATTTGGGTGGGCTTAGGGAAGTGACATGGGTTACAGAGATTGGTCACTTGGGCCAGGGTTTTTCTGTGGTTTAGCCTTATTAGGACACTCGCTATATTCCTGGAGCTTCATTGGTCCATTGGGCAGTGGTCAGGGAAGTTAGGACATTGCTGGCATACCTGTGGTCACTCCCAGAAAAGGGAGGTGGTTTAGGCAGGGAGCCCAGCCCTATAGGACAAGATGAAGGAGAGTTCGTTTCTGCTTTATCCTTTCCCTCCCTCCCTCCCTTCCTTCCTTCCTTCCTTTCTTCCTTCCTTCCTTCCTTCATTTATTTATTTTTATTTTCTATGTATCTATCATCTACCTATCTATGGGCTATAATCTGTCTATCAATCATCTATCTATCTATCTATCTATCTATCTATCTATCTACTATTCCATGCCAATCTTTGCTGAAACAGTCATGTTTTGCATCAAAGAAATCACAGGCGGTGTCTACAATGACTCATAGGTTAGACCTGAAATATTGAGTCTCACCCAGTAGGTTCCAGTAGGATCAGACAGGTCTGTTCCTATCACTTCCATAGACTTAGTCAATACCCAAAATTAGGATGATGTGCTTTCCTTCAAACTGTGCCTTCTGCAAAATGCCTGCTTCTTTCTCTTTATTTGCATCACTCTATTAAATTTAGCATTTTTTATTTTTTAATTAAATTATAGGAAAAAATAAAAGCTAGAAGAGAAAAGTATCTTGTTCCTATAACCCAGAATTAAAACATTGTAAACTCGTTGGCATAATTATTTTCAGGTTTCTACTTTATAACAACAAACAGAAAAAAACACTATATAGTTTATACTTAAAGAGACATATTCATTATAAAGAATGCAGAAAAGTACAAAAGCAAATTTAACCATCATTCAGAAATAACCATTATTATTTATTTCTACATATGTATCCATTTGCCTGGCTTTTTCCTGATAAAAATGCAGAAAAAGTTATCATCATCATGGTAACCATCGTGGTTATCATCATTGCCGATAACTTTTTCTGCATTTCTATCAGGAAAAAGGCAGGCAAATGGGTACATGTGTAGAAATAAAGTTTGAAATACTTTAATAAAAATGGGATAATACCAAATATGGTAGTTTAATAAAAAAGTACATATTTAATTTTACATGAATTTATTAGAATAAAAACAAACAAATGAAACAGAAAGAATTTCAAATATACAACAAGATTCCTATAAGGTTAATTTAGGAGATTATGGGGCATGACTACAGGGAGAAACCAAGATGGCAGCATATGTAAATGCTGGTAGGCATGGCCTTCTACAACTACATCAAAATTACAACTAAAATTCAGGACAACCATCATTCAGAACCACCTGAAAGCTGGCTTAATGGAAGTCTTACAACTAGAGAATGAAAGAAAAAAACATATTGACACTGGTAGGAGAGGTGTGCGGTGGGACAGGCTGGTCCCAAACCCACATGTGCCATATTTTTAATTTGGAGGGAGATTGTCTCTATAGAGGTTGCTCATGAGGAGCAAGGGGTCATGACCCTACACCATATCACCAGCCCAGGGTTCCAAAGCCTAGAAGACTTCTCTTTGAGTTGAAAAAACCAGCGGGGATTGTGGCTGAGGGACACAGAAGCTGTTGGAGTCCCAAGTGTTTCTTTTAAAGGCCCATCACACAAACATACTTGGACTCTATCCCTTTGAGTTTCAGCACTGGGTGGCTTTGGAGGACCCAGACACTTATGGGGAGGAACTAGATTATCTGGCATCAGGGCAGGCACTTGTGAGCGACAGCTTTCTCCCAGGTGAGATTGCTTGATAGGGTTATTATTCCTGTTCTAGGACCTCCCCTGTCTCAGAGATGACTGGCAGGGGCCATATAGAGTTTCCATCAGCCTGATTCATATTATTTGCTTCAACCTGGGGATTCCCTGAGACCCCACCCTACCCAATTTGTAGCCCCAACCAAAATGTTTGCAGCATTTTTTCCATATGAATGGACTGTCCTGCTTCAGGTTTCAGACTTTGCTAAAATCTCTCAAACAAGCTGCAGTTGGTGATCCCATGCCCCAAACTGATCAATAAAAGGCCCAAGAACTGGCACTAGCACCAGCCTGTCATACTTTACAGCTAAGACTCACCTGGGCACCTCCAAGCCCAATACAAATAGAAGACATCTACAGATCTCTCTGTAGCTTCTGTTAGATGACCCCAGGCAGTTGCTGACTTTGCACCTCTTGAGAGACCCCAGAGCCAGTATACCCAGTGAACAATTTCAGATCATAACAGATTACAGCTCTACATAGCCACAAGCAGCATGGTCAAGGGGCACACACAGTGAGCACCAAAGCCCCACTGAAGCAAGTCCTGATCCATAGGAGTGTGACCTACACAGTAGCTCTTCTACTCTAGTCACACCCAGTTGGCCTGGGAGTAAATTCATCCCAGTGATGCCAACAGCAATCAAGGCTCAACTATAACAAAACTGTGCACACAGATCACACAAGGGTGCACCTAGAATGCCCAGTTCAGGCGACTGGGGAGACTGAGCCACTGGGCCCTACAGGACACCTACTACACAAGGCTACTCTACCAACTCCAGGAGATAGAGAAGCTCTAAATACATAGAAACAATCACAGGGAAGCAACAAAAGAAGACAAGGAAACACTTTACAAATGAAAGAAATGGAAGCAAGCAAACTACTAGATACAGAGTTCAAAACAATGGTTATAAGGTTGCTTATGGATCTTCATGAGATGCTTAAAGCAACTTAGTGAGACTTTTAAGGATTTTAATGAGAATGTCAAAGACATGAAAAAGGATCAGTCGGAAATGAAGGATGCACTAATGAAAATGAAGAATAATTTACAACAGTAGAGTAGAGGATTCTGAGAATTAAATCAGTGATTTGGAATATGATGAAACAAAAAACACTTAATCAGAAGAGCAAAAAGAAAAAAGAATCCAAAAATATGAAGATAGTGTAAGGAGCCTCTGGGGCAATTTCAAACATGCCAACATTCACATCGAGAAGGAGAAGAGAGAAAGCAAGATATTGACAACTTATTTGAAGAAATAATGACAGGAAACTTCCCCCACCAGTTGAAAGAAATAAACTTATAAGTCCAGGAAGCACAAAGAGTCCTGAAGTAGATGAACCCAAAGAGGCCCACATCAAGACACATCATAATTACACTGCCAAGGTTAAATATAAAGAGAGATTCTTAAAAGCATCAAGAGAAAAGCTGTTAGTTACCCATAAGAGTGTGCCCATATGACTGTCCACTGATTTCTCAATAGAAAGTATGCAGGTCAGAAAGGAGTGGCAAGAAATATTCAAAGTGATGAATAGCAAGGACCTGTAACCAAGATTACTCTACCTGGCAGAGCTATCATTTAGAATTGAAGGTCAGACAAAGAGTTTCATAGACAAGAAAAAGCTAAAGAATTTCATCACCACCAAACCAGTATTACCTGAAATGTTGAAAGTTATTCTTTAAGAAGAAGAAAATGAGTAAGAGAGGGGGGAAAAAAGATAAAAATATAAACAATAAAATGGCAATAAGTACATATTTATCAACAACTGAATCTAAAAAATCAAAGTAAACAGACAAGAAAGCTAATGAACAAAATAAAATGGTGAATAAAATAGACTCAGAGGCATGAACACATGAAGACTGATGAATCTCAGAAGGAAGGGGCAGGGGGGAGTAGGAATAGATTAACCAAAGATCTTACCTATGAACACAGACGATAGGGTGGTGAAGGCCTGGGGCAAGAAAGGGGTTGGAACTGGGTGGAGGGGAATAATGGGGGGAGGGAGTGATATCTGTAATATTCTCAACAATAAAGTTATTTTTTAATAAAGAAGAAAATTGCATGACTACATTTATTTTTAAAAAAGAGATTATGAAAAGCATTAAGTATATATGTGATCATTATTTTCTTAAATAATATCAACTGGTCCTCCCACTCTATATGAAGGAAGACATTAGTATTTTCATACCTACTCCTATTTTTCTACTTTTACTTTAATAAGGTTAACAAATTTTCATTTTTTTATAGCCATACTCACATAATTGTTTAAAATTCCATTTTTGAATGGATTTGATGATCACCATCAATCCTTCTTAATTCCTGAATGCTTGACTTTCAATCATAATTTATTTGGCTGGATTCCCCTGCCAAGTAGCACCCTGTCTAAGGGCTCATTCATGATGTGTTCACAGGTTCTTTTCCACTTGAAAATGTCTGCCTAATGTTTAAATTTAAATAATAGCATGCCTGTGTGTAATATTCTTAGGCAACACTCTACTTCCTTCAGAACTCTGGAGATACTACTTTATCATCTTCAGGAATTAATGATTGCTATAGAGAAAGCCAGCCATTAGGCTGGTCTTCTCCAAACCTTTTCCCACTCCCTAACTCCATGACCTTTCTTTATCCTGGAAGTTCAACAGCCTACCTATATTCACCAATGAATATGTATAATCACATTTTTCTATAATACCCTGTAATTTTTGTATCTGTAGAATTATTTTTCCCTGCAGTTCAGGAAAATTGTTTAGGACACCTTCAAGTACATCTTCTTTATCCTTAGTTGGGTTCTTGCGTTCAGACAACACCTCTTATCTATATATATAAAAGCCCAGCTACTGAACAGCAGAATGACAAGAATGATCACTTGATCATTCACTATGATGCACACTGACCACCAGGGGTCAGATGCTCAACACAGGAGCTGCCTCCTAGCGGTCAGTGCACTTCCACAGTGGAAGCACCTCTCAGGAGCAGCCACTAGCAGGCCCAGGGTGAAGCTGAGTCTCTGTACCTATCAAATAACTGAGACAATCCAGATTCTGGCCTGACCCCACCAGCTGATGCAGGCCCTCTAAGGTGTGTTCTAGAAAGAGCATAGGGAGAGCTGGCATAGATGGATGGCAAGAGGAGATATGACTATGTACTTCCTCGGGAGGCTGTCCTGATGGCTGAGGATCTGGAGTATGGCTGCCCTGAATAATCCTGATGGTGTCACCGACCTGGCATCACACATCAAGGACATTCATCAAGTGGCTTTGGGGTGCAAAGGTCTCTGTCATCCTCCAAGACACAGAACACAACTTTACCCAAGATATTACCCTGAAATATCAGCTCAGACTAATTTCCTCACTCAGCAGCAGCTCAGAGGGCGGGTCCACTCCCTCTTGGCTGACGAGGATGAGCGGCACTTCCATATCAGAAGCAGCCACTTGGCTGACTGGGATGAGCTCCACCCCACAACGGGAGATCCCCACAGGCCATGCCCCCACCAGTGCACAAATCCATGCACCAGGGCTCTAGTATGCTCATATTGAATCATCCCTGTGTCACTTTAATATCTAACAATTTTTCTCTCATTGCTGAATCTCTTTGTCCTTTTTATCTACCTCATGGAGACTTTCCTTATGTTGATAATTTCAATTTCATATAGCTTCAACAATAGATTCTCTCTTGATACTTACTAATTTATTTAGAATAGGTGATGGTTTTGGTCTTCAGTTTACTGTTTTAGTTATACAATCTCTATCCCATTCCGTGTGTGTGTGTGTGTGTGTATGTATTTTCTTGCAAATTAATTAGAATTCATGTATTTTTGCATCTGTTCTATGTTTGAAGTGCTAGTGAGGAATCACCTTCTGTTCCCTGAGTGTCTTTTCTTCTAGGTTGATACTTTTCTTCTTTTGGCTATAGGATGCTTGCATAATTGCTGTGTGGCTTCTGTTTATTTTTCTTTTGATTGAATAGTTCTGGACTTCATATGCACCAATTGTTGTGCTTCTCGACAATTTTTGCCACATGCAACCAGTTTGTTTGGGCTTTGTACTCCTTTCTGAAGCCTGATAATGTATTTCTGTCCTATTTCTGTCCACTTTTCTTCAGCCTGAGAGTCAGGGTTGAGGCGGAGAGCTGGGAGCTCAGCTAAGACTTGATGTACTCATGTTCAGAGTAAGGGGGCTCTGCTTTCCCATCTTAAGCTCATTAAGCACACTGTCCCAGGTTCACTCCATATGCTTTGAGGATATATTTTGTCACCATGGGAGACATCCTGAGCTAGGAACCTCCTCCCTGATTTGGAATAGAGCCCTGAAGTCTCCGGAGCAGCCTCACTGTCCACTATTCCTCATTCCACACCCCTGTGGCCTCCCCATGGCTTCAGACAGAAAAGGAAAAAGAGAAGCAAACCTAGTCACTTTGCATTTCTCCAGATTTGGGAGTCTTCCTGAAAAAAAAAAAATCTCTAGCTTCTAACGCCCTTCACCCCATACCATAATCTTCTTTTCTTAACCAACAATGTCAGCATGTGTTTCCTTAACTATTGCAGAGGAAATTCTGAGGTTTCACTTCCATTTGCATGTCCCCCAATCCTGTTAACAGTTTTGGTAGCTTTGTTAGCTATTTGTTACTTATTGAGTGTGTTATGTTCTATATACCACACTAAGTCCTTATCATCAACACTGTTCTTTAAGCAAAGTATTATTTATTAGTCCCTTTTTAAATATGAGATAACTGAGGCCTAAAAAGTTTAAATAATTTACCCAAAGTCACCAGTAGTACATAAAGCCTGGACTGGTCACCATTCCGCAGAGAGGTTTAAGGAATAATCTTTACTTGGATCTCACTGTGCCTACATTGGGATGGAAAGAGATTTTGCAGACAACCCAGCTTTTATTGGAGAAAAAGAACAACTTGTAGGCTGATTATGACCTATAATGACCCCACCTCCTTCCTAAGTGACAGTAGATCCCATGATTTCTTGACATTTTCTGTGTCACTTTAAAACATGTCTTCCAGATACAGAGCTGGCAGTAACGGAATCATGGCCTCAGGCTGTGTGTGTCTCCTACTTCTCGTGCTCCAGCTGGAACTCAGAGCACTAGAAGCTTAGCACTAGCACAGCTGTTCCCTGAGAGCAGCCTAAGACCCTGAAGAAAAGGTGGAATCTGGAAGTCATTCCTGGTTTCCATCCTACCGGCCCCAGTCATTCAGACTTTTCCATGAAAGTAAGTCTGGGAAGAAATGAATGTGCACTTTCATGGGCTGCAGTATAATTGAAGGACCCTTCTCATTGTGACTGCCCCACAGATTTTCATCTAAAATAATTGATAGGAATCTTGCTCTTTAACATGGTTGATTTATTATTGAAATCTTCCAGGAGAATTAACCTTCCAGGAAGATATTCCACGCCCATCCCATGGCTTTGCTTTCCTGGCCCCCCGTCCTTTGGGGGGGGGGGGGGTGAAAATAAATATTCCTCTCCACAACCATCTCAGCAGCTATAGGACTTTATCACTTCTCAATTCACACCAGGAAAAAATACGCTTAGTCATCTGAGAAGGCCCTGTCCTCCCAGCTCAGCAGCAGTTCTCTGCAGGCACACACCAGCCAGGCCACTGTAGACAGCGCCTGGGAAGGCACATGGGCAATTCTTTAAATTATTGTCAGCTAAGTCCCAGGCGACAGGGAGAGCCTCGTGTTGGATACACATCTTACCAAGAAGGTGGATGTGTTATCAGTACTGACTCTTACCTTTGCCCAGGTGTTGGGTAGTGGGTCTTTGATATGTAAATCTAGTCAAGCACTAGGAATGCTTGGGCCTACTGGAGAATGCAAATAATCTTCTTCGATCCTAACTTTTGGTGAAACTTCCAGGTATTTGGGGGTATAAAATAAATTTGCTGTGTCTGCTCTGGGTCTCTGTCCTCCCATCAGAAAGGATGGTGGTCCTAGCCTGCCCCAGCTTTTTCCTTCCATTTTGTGTCTTGTCTCTTTCTTTTATTTCTCAATCCCCAGCTCCTCTACTCAGGAACTGAACCCGCTCTCTTTCAGTGCTGGATGTGGAAAGAGAGAAACCTACAGCTGCCTTTCTAACCAAATCTCCTGCATCATTTCAGAGAAAGCCGGGTTTCACAGCACAGCCCTGCCTCCTTGAGATATGTTCCTCAGGACAGAAGGAGTCACAAAACTGGCTGCCAGGCAGGGCCCAGACACAGGGCTCCCCAAAGACTCCCCAGTTACTCAGGGTCTTCCAAACTTCTCCGCATTCCAGGGCCCTAAGTCTTAACTTCACTTGTACTTATACAGGAGCTAAAGGTTGTGAGGTACTTTGAATTCAGTACATATAATCTTCTCAATAACCCTATAAAATAAATGTTTTTGTGCCCATTTTGCTAAGTAGAAAATTAAGGTTAAAAGGCCTGTTTTCAGCCATTCTGGGACTAAAGGGCACTTTTCAGTAAAGGGCGCAGTGAGATTCAATTGCTTCACAGATGTCTTCTCTCCCCACTGGGAATCCTAAACCACATAGGGCAGAGGTGTGACTTTCCCTTCTTGGAGTCGGTGCCTTGGACCCAGTGGATGGAGTGAGTGAGATACACTTAAAATCCCATGCTCTGAGAAGGGTCAGGCTTGTGCACCCCCCTTCACTTGCCCACAGGGTGAGATCTGCCAGGAGGCCTTTCTTGTGACCACAGTTCTGCAGGCTAAGCCTCTTTTTTTTTTTTTAAATATATTTTATTGATTTTTTACAGAGAGGAAGGGAGAGAGATAGAAAGTCAGAAACATCGATGAGAGAGATACATCGATCAGCCACCTCCTGCACGCCCCACAGTGGAGATGTGCCCACAAGCAACGTACATGCCCCCGACCGAAATCGAACCTGGGACCTTTTAGTCTGAAAGCCGATGCTCTATCCACTGAGCCAAACTGGTCTCGGCAGGCCAACCCTCTTTCTGTGGTCCTGCCCAAGCCCATGGGACTAATAGGGCTCTTTCCTATCAGTAAGTTTTTGTCCTTGCTCTGTAGAGGGTTCCTCTATCCCCTCAGTTATCCTGGACTTCTAATCACCCGTTCCACCACTAAGCACTGTGCTGGTGCTAGAAAGGCTGTGAATGAGTGCTGCAGCACAGGAGCCCACACAGCACAACTGCAGAGAACACACACACATGCACACGACACAGAAGTCATGACTCAGCAGTCTGTGCTCAGCAGCATTGCATGATACAGGGAAAGAAACCGAGAGGAGGGATTAACAGTTGGGGTGGGAGCTAATCAGAGAAGGCTTCAAGAAGGAGGTGAAATTAGAGCTGAGCATGAGAAATTCCTCAGTCTTTCATTGTGGTGAAAGATGAAAGGAGAAACAGGCTAGTAAAGGTGCAGAGTTATGAAGATGCTTGAAACTGCCTCCCGGTTTGAAGAGGAATAGAAGTGATGCCAGCCAGCGGGAAGTCAGGCTTGCACTGGGTGCTGCTCCACTTCTCGACATTTTCTGTTTCTCCTCTTGCCATATCCCACACCAGCCACCATGGAACAGTTTACTGGGCACCAGTGGAGTGACTGCTTCAGGCCTCCCATTCTCAGGAAATAGCCCTTGATGGAGGCCCCCAGGGTCATAAGGGCACTCCAAGACCCTGCCCTGGGCAAGGATGATGTCACCACTCCCTTCCCCCGAAAGCTGAGCTAATCAGACTCTCTGCCCTGGTAGATTAAAAAGGACCTGGGAGACCTAGTGTGGTCAGGGGACCGTCAGGGCAAAGCAAATGTTCACTGCCCAAGGCTTCAGGGCCCAGGAACAGCCTGGTTCCTGTCCTCCTCAAGGCAGTTGCTTTTGATTTCTGGAATACTTTGGGAACCTTCCAATGAAGTTTCTTATTTTGCTTGTGTTCACTAACATTGGTTGCTTCTGCTTTCAATAAAAATAACCTTAGCTGAGTGAGAAGGGAAGGTGGGCACTTTTCTCGTTGAGCTGGAACACTAATCATGTCATCTCTACATTCTCCCAATAAGTACATGGGATAGGCATTATTATTCCCGATTTGCAGATGAGGAAACAGAGGTGACGCTCCCGAGACCAGGCTTAATGGTCCCAAGTGCACCCGCCAGGAAGTGGAGTTGATGACCACCTAACCCCGGTCCATCTCTTTCCATTCTTCCATACTCCCTCAGTCCCCACATCCCACAACCCCAGGCCTCTGATTGATATTATTTTGGAGTTAAATTTGTTTCCCTTTGGAAAAATAAGTATATTTTTAAGTTAGTATTATTGTGTAAAATATGCAAAACAAAACAATATCATATACACAATATTGTGCAACCATCACCACTATTTAGTTTCAGAACATTTTAATCAGCCCAGATGGAAGTCCTAAATCCTTTAAGCAGCCACTCTCCAGTCCTCCTTTCCCCACTCCAACATGGCAACTGCTAATCTACTTTCTGTCCCTATGAATTTGCAGATCCTGAACATTTCATATAAGTGGAATTATACAATATGTGATTTTTTGTGCCTGAAACTTTCTCTTAGAGTGATGTTTCTGAGGTCCATCTACATTGTACTGTTTCTATACTTTATTCCTTTCCATAGCTAAATAATATTTCATTGCACATTTGTTTATTCATTCATCAGTTGATGGACAAAAGGGTTGTTTCCTACCTTTTGGCTATTGTGAATAATGTTGCTCTGAACATTCATGTACAGACTTAAATACCTGTTTTCAATCCTTTGGGCTATGTACCAGGAGTACCAGGAGTACCAGGAGTGGAATTGCTAAGTTATGGTAATTCTCTGCCTAACTTTCTGAGGAACAAATATCGCTTTGTGCAGTTCTCTTGAAAATGTCCATAGTTTTCTCACCATTGTCAAATGCCATAGCAAAGGACAAAGAAAAACAATGTTCAGAGACAAGTAAAAAAGAATCTCATACAATTTTGAAAAACTGATTCTACAACTGGGAAGGCATGATATTATGCATGTTATAAACTTTCTTGAGGGCCCAGAACCTACAGAAACAGAGTGAATTGTTCTCCCAACCACCCCTGAGACCTGGGAGGGGCTGGACAGGTGTTCTGGCCAGGGTCACAGCACCAGCAGTGTGTATGTGTGTATGTGTATGGGAAAGGGGAGGCGTGTGATTATAAATTTGCAATTCAATTTCCATATACAAATTAAATGCAAAGTTGTCATCAAAGAAAAGATGAGAATCAAAGTGATTCCACACTCCCAGAAAAGAAGAGATTAAAGAAAGTGGATTGAACACAGTTTTAAAGAGGTTTTAAAAGGTATTAATGCAGGCTAATGCAGTTAATGAAGGTTAAAAAAATAAGTGGCTGCTCAATTAGCATTTTCAGCTAGAAGAAGCAGCACTTTCTGCACCTCCCCTCACATCAAAGCCTGATTCTTTCTCACATGAAAAGACAGCCTCAATTATTTTAAAAGGAAGAAGAGATTAAAAATAGATTTATGGTAACTGCTTCATCTATAATAACAATTTATTTCTCTGCTCCCCAAACTCAGCCTTATAGCATATGATATATTCTGCTGCCCCCAAGCAATCTTTAAACCAAAAAGGTGGGGCTGTGGTGGGGAAGCTTTGTAAAACCAAGAATTAAGATCAAGGCTTAGACTTTCTGCCAGGCTCTTGACATGGTGAAAAGCAAAAAGACCCCAGGGACTCTAAAAGTCCTGGGTTTGGCCCTCTTGTCCAGCTGCCACTGTTGACTACACAGGAAGGTGTAGTAAACTAAACCAGGCACTCCGCATGGCGGTTTCCAGGAGAAGGCAAGGCAGGAAGAGCATGGATGGTGTCCTGGAAGTTCCAAGGCAAGTAATCTAAGGAAGTAAAAGGCAGCAATGGGCTTAGGCATGGAGGCCTGGTCCCCAAGGAGAACCAGGTGCTTATACATGGGACCCAATGCTTGGAACAAGGGGCAGTGAGCCAGGCTCTGGTTGGGGTAGTGGCAGGATGCATGGGCTGTGTCACACATATTCAAGTCAGGGAGGTGCCAGGGCTGTGTCTCAGCAGATAGGGGCACCAGTAGATGATGAGGACTCAGGAAGAATGCAGTTCTTAATATATATTCTATATAATAAAAGATCAATATGCAAATTGACCATATCTCCACTACACCCACCAGCCATGCCCACCAGCCACGCTCAGCAAACCAATTAGAGTGAGTATGCAAATTAACCCAACCAAGATGGCTACAATCAGGGAGAGAGCAAGAGGAGGGCTTGGGTTGTGCCTAGTGATAGAGGAAGCCAAGCATCCAGGCCTCCGCTTAAGGCAACTAAGTTTCAATGGCTATGCAGCAGAAAGCTTGGCTCCATGCCAGGCTACAAAGTTTCAGTTGTAAAAGATAAATAAATCCCAGATACCAGGGCCTCTACTTGGATCACCAGGGGGTGTGGCTGGCCTGCAAACCACCACAGGCCCCTCACTTGGGTCATCCATGCCCCAACGGAACACCCACCCTGACCTGGAACATCCTTCAGGACAAACCAGCTGGCTCCCACCAGTGCACCAGGCCTCTATCCTATCTAATAAAATAGTCATATGCAGATTGACCATCACTCCAACACACAAGATGACTGTCCCCATGTGGTCATAAGATCCTGCCAAAATGGCCAGCAGGGGAGGGCAGTTGGCAGAGATCAGGCCTGCAAGGGAGGGCAGTTGGGGGTGATCAAGCCTGCAGGGGAGGGCAGTTAGGGGTGACCAGGGGCAGAGATAGGAAGTTGGGTGTGATTGGGCCTGCAAGGAAGGGCAGTTGGGGGGGAGGGCCCAGGCCTGCAGGGGAGAGCATTTAGGGGTGACCAGGCCTACAGGGAGGACAGTTAGGGGTGACAAGGCCCACAAAGAGGGCAGTTAGGGGCAAACAGGCTGGCAGGGAAGCAGTTAGGCATCAATCAGGCTGGCAGGGGAGTGGTTAGGGGGTGATCAGGCTGGCAGGCAGAAGCAGTTAGGGGCAATCAGAAAGGCAGGCAGGTGAGCAGTTGGGAGCCAACAGTCCTAGATTGTGAGAGGGATGTCCAACTACCCATTTAGGCCTGATCCAGGTAGTCAGACAGTTGGGCAGTCAGACATCCCTCAAGGGGTCCCAGATTGGAGAAGGAACAGGCTGAGCTGAAGGACACCCCCCACCACCCTTGTTCACAAATTTTGTGCACTGGGCCTCTAGTATATATGTGTGTGTGTGTGTGTGTGTGTGTGTGTGTGTGTGTGTGTGTATGTGTATGTATATATATGTGTTCTAGTATATACGTGTTCCATATATATATATGGAACTCAGCACATGATTCAAAATAGCATGGCACTGCCCATCCTCAAGTCACCTCAGGATATTTTCCCATTGATTTTTAGAGAGCATGGAAGAGAGATGGAAAGACAAAGAGAAACATCAATGTGAGAGGGACACATCAATGGGCTGCCTCCTGCAAGACCCCTGACCTAAGTCCACAGTGCAGCAGCCCCTGTGGCCACAGCTGGTCCTGCCCTGCCTTGCTTGCTAGACCCAGCAGCCTGCTGATCTGGCCATGCCTTGCTCCCTGGACTCTGCAGCCTTCTGGTCCTGCCCTGCTGGTCTGGTCCTGTCTAACTCCCCAGGCCCCACAACCTGCTGGTCCTGCCCTGCCTCCATTTCCCACCCTTGAAGCAACTGCAGCCACTGCTGATCAGGGCCTCCCCAAGTGCAGGCATGGGGAGGCCCCTGCAGCCTCACCTCTGATGCTGCACACACAACCTCCTCCTGTCTGGTTGACCCATTATGGTGTCCGAGCCTAATTTGCATATTACCTCTTTATATACACCGAGTGGCCAAATTATTATGCCCCTTCCTGCAAGGGCCCTCACATAGGCCCACAGTGCAGCGGCCCCTGCGGCCACTGCTGGTCCAGCCCTGCCTCACTTCTTGGGCCTGGTTCCTCCCAACTGCCCTCCCTTGCTGGCCTGATCACCCTCCATTGCCCTTCCCTGCTAGCCATCTAGTGTCTATCTGGGGGCAGCCATCTTGTATGTTAGGGTGATGGTCAATTTGCATATTATCCCTTTATTCTATAGGAGATATATATATATATATATTTCAGAGAGAAAGGAAGCAGGAGAGAGGTAGAAACATCAGCGATGAGAGAGAATCATTGATGGACCACCTCCTGCCCACCCCTTACTGAGCACTGAGCCCACAACCCGGGCATGTATCCTGACCAGGAATGGAACTACAACATCCTGGTTCATAGGTTAATGCTCAATCACTGAGCCACACCCATTGAGCAGAATGCCAGTTCTTGCAGGGGAAATCCCAGGAGCCAAGCAGGCCCTGGTCTCAGAGGAGCTCAGTTAGCAAGCAGGTTGGCAAGGCACAGGGAGTGCCACAAACTTATTTTCTTCATCTTCATCAATATATCATCTTCACGACCATTGTCATTATAGTACTGAACACACCTTATGTGTCAGGCAGTATTCCAAGCACTTCATAAATATCTCGTTTAATCTTCTCAACAGCCCTATAAAGCTGGCACTATATTATTCTCATTTTACAGAGGAACTGGGCCTCAGAGACATGCTGTAACCAGCCCTTGGTGACCTGATGAGGAGCCTGTATATATTCCAGACCACTGCTTTTCATCACTCCAAGTCCCAGACACAAGGTGGGGCCAGGTCTCTGTTACCATGGAGGGACAGGTGGTGTGCAGGACCTGGAGGTTTGATCAATCAAGTGGGATAAAAAGGAAAGGTCTTTTGAATTCTGAAAGCAGTGCCCTGAAGGCTGCTTCAATCCCTGTGCTCACATGCAGGAGCCTCTGTGGGAATCCCTCGGAGATGAGAGACAAGGAAAGCATAGGGGAGCTTTGTGACATCTTAGCAGAATTTGTTTACTACATGCTTATTGGGCATTTAAGTTCCGGGGATCCCACATTCATTTATTTGTACAATAGTCACTGAACATTGGTAAAACATAGTCCCTGTCTTTGAAAACTCTCAATCGAGTAAGCAAGGGGACTCTAAAGTAGGAAAGGATAACAGTTATACACAACTAGAGGCCCAGTGTATGAATTCGTGCACCAGTGGGGTAGCTTGGCCCAGTCTGCAGGATCAGGCCCAAACTGACTCACTGACATCCCCTGAGGGATCCTGGATTTCGAGAGGGCACAGGCCAGGCCGAGGGACCACACTGGTGCATGATAGGAGCCAGGGAGGATGTAGGAGGTTGGCTAGCCAGGGAGGGAGTCCCAATCAGCTGGACTCCAACAGCAAGTTACCCTACCAGTCCGAGCATCTTCCCCCTGATGGTCAGTGCATGTCATAGCAGCCTTAGCATATCACTAGCATATTATGCTTTGATTAGTTGAACAGATGATCAGACACTTAGCATATTAAGCTTTTATTATATAGGACTAGAGGCCCAATGCACAACATTCGTGCAAGAGGCTCAGTCCCTGCAGCTGCAGTGATGGCCTCTGCCTTGGCTTCCATATCAGCTTCATCCAGAAGGTCATTATAATTAGCCTATTATGCTTTTATTATTATAGATAGGCTAAGTGAGATGGTACGTCAGGGGGTTTGCACAGGCTCTTGCCAAAGTACTGAGAAAGAGCACCAGATGACAGGGGAGGTTATATTCAGGGAAGGCTTCCTGAAGGAGGCACTGATAAGGTAACATTCAAGTGGGGCTCACTGTGAGACCCTGGGCACCACCCAGAAGCTGTATATCTAAATAGCTGATAATGCACTTTCTTTAAAAATTTTTTTATTGATTTGAGAGTTGAATGGAGAGGGAAAAAGAGCTACAAACATAGATGAGAGAGAAACATTGATCGGCTGTCTCCTGCATACCCCCTCCTGGAGATCATGCCCACACATGTGCCCTGACTGGGAACCTAAATGGTGACCTCTCAGTGCATGCAGTACTCAACCACACAGAAACTCTCCTGGCTGGGCACCTGCATCCACAGGTTCATTTGTTTTGTTGATGTGAGAATGTACAAACATATAGAGAAGTTTTATAAAAATTTATTTGAGCCAAACAGAGGAAACACCTAGGAATGAGATCTCAACAGACTGAGAATAATGCTTCTCAGAATAACATTTTGCAGCTTTTTTTAATTCATTTGGAATAAAGGAGGGGATGTAAGGAAGATTACATGGAGGTAGGATAAAGCAAGGCAGGGGTGGGTTAAAGGATCGTTGAGATTATGTGCTCTCTTGAGGGAGGTTTTGTTTCTGAAGGGTCTGAAAAGAGGTATTTCAAAGGTGTACTAACCTAGATGCACAGAAACAATGGACAGGGCTTACTTAAGGTAAAGATAAACCTTTTACTAAAGACATTGTATGCCTGGGATTTGACTACCTACCATGACCTTCCCAGTTAGGGATTTATGTGAGGCTAGTTTCCATAGAAGCCCCTTTTCATCCACAATTTCACTTGATAAAATGTCCTAAGTATCAAAAAGACAGTGCAGAACAAGGCACACCAGTCCCTGCCCTTGTGGACTTACAATCATGATTCCTGTGTTACCCCGTACCTAGTCTTTGAGGGAGGGGTTGCTAAGAATTTGGGTGAATGATCTTATGTAGAAAAGAGAGAAATGTTCAGAAGTGATCAATGGGCCTTGGCCTATGTATAGAACAGCCAGCCTTTAAAAGCTAGTTAAGCAAGCAGGCAAATGATGTGTAGATTGATGATTATCTGATGGGGCTCTGGAGCTAAACTGGGGCCAAAGAGTGGTCTTTGAAGTGTAATCCTGAGGACTCATTAGCAATGTAAATTCTACCTGACCCTCCCAGTCCAGCTGAACCAGGAACCCTGAGGGGGGTGCCCAGCTATTTGTTTTAACAAAGACCCTGTTTGATTCTGCTACACGCTCAAGTTTGGGAAGCACTGAGCTGAAGAAATGCATGATGATTCTGACAGCCCTGTGTCTTTGCAGGGATGAGAATCCAGGAGCCAAGAAGGCACTTGGAAGACCTCTGGGGACCCAGCTATTTCTTGGGCCTTCAGAAGTCAAGAATGATGGTGGTGATGATAGTTGTAGGAAAGGTGAAAATGAAGATTAACAACAAGAACCTGCTGCTGAGAACCATTTATTGAATAACTAGAGGCCTGGTGCATGAAATTGGTACATTTGAAGGAGGAAGGATCCTCAGCCCAGCCTGTGCCCTCTCACAGACCAGGAGCCCTTGGGGGATGTTCCATGGGGACCAGGCCTAAACCAGCAGTTGGACATCTTTAGCACTGCCACAGAGGCAAAAGAGGCTCCCACCACTGCCGCTGGGCTCACTAGCTGTGAGCCTGGCTTCTGGCTGAGTGATGCTCCCCCTGTGGGAGGACACTGACCACCAGGGGACAGCTCCTGCATTTGAGTGTCTTCCCCCTGGTTGTCAGTGCACATCATAGGAATCAGTTGGTCTATCCTTTTGTTGATTTGCATATTAGCCTTTTATTAAATAGGATTACTATTTCTACTTCTCATACATTCCTTACCCATGAAGTTAGCATTATAGTTGCATTCATTCTGCAGGCAGGAAGAGATGATGGTTCTTGCTCAATTCATACATCTAGCCAGGCACAGAGCTGGGATTTTTATGTTGGTCTGCCTCCCTCCACAGGGCCTAGTGCCATCACCACCAAGTTATCCAGTTAGGTATTTACAAAGCAAAAGCAAGTATTCTATGCAAACAACATCATTATCTCCCAAGTGCCCACAGTGTGTAAGGTTCTATCCACAGATGAAAAGAAAAACTTCTCCTCTCCTCCCCACCACAAGAAATCGCACCAACTGTGTTCCATAAGCAGCCACATCCTTAAGAAAACTGACCCCTGTCATTTGCTAATTTGCTATTCTTGATTTTGGTTGTTTGCTGGCAATCCCAAATCCTCAGGTCTGTAATAAGTCATATTTCTCCGAGTCACCTATTTAGACCCCAGGCCCTGCTAAGGTGGTGTGAGGGAAGAGACTATTGAGGGTCTGACAAGGGGGCTGGTGCAAAGCCTCTTGTAGTTCCAGTTCCTTGTTCTCTTCTCATCAAGTGCAAGGACTATTGGAAAGTGACTGAGAGTTTGCTTTCTTTTGGAAAATGGTCCAGGAAAAAAAAGCCAGAGCTGGAGGAATGGTGAGATTTATCACTCTCAGCTTTGCATGGATCTCAGGATGAATCCTTCCTGTTGACAAGGTCTTCTGCATTTTGTTCATCTGTGCTTATCCTATATAATGAAGAGGGAATATGCAAATTGACTGTCACTCTGCCACAAAGATGGCAGCGCCCACAGCGGAAGTGGTTTCCATAACACAAGATGGCTGCACCCACAGAGGAGTTTCCATAACGAGCCTTAATGAGCAATTAGCAGGGACCTGAGGCTGCACCCCTCCCCCAGCCCCCATGAGTCTTGGCAGGGGACCTCAGGCCACTCCCCTCATGCAATGGGGCTATACAGGGGACATCAAGGTGTGCCTCCCCACCCCAGTGCTGGGCCAAAGGACCTCAGGCTGCTCCCCTTGCCCCAGGCCAGGGACCTCAGGCCATGCCCCTGCCTAGCAGTCACCCTGGATTTCTAATCACCCATTTACACCTCCTGGTGGGGCTTGATGCGGGACCTTAGGCCATATCCCCTCTGGCAGGGCTTGACAGGGGAATCTCAAGACACAACCCCTGCCCCAGCCCAGACTTGATGGGGATCTCAGGCCATGACCCGGTCCCAGCACCGGGCCAAGGGACCTGAGGCTGCACCCCTCCTGCCCAGTGGGGCTTGACAAGGTTGGGATTAGCCAGGTCTGGATCTAGCCCAATGGGGGGGGAGGTTCTGTGGTATGCTTTAGACCAGTGGTCAGCAAACTCTTTAGTCAACAGAGCCAAATATCAACAGTACAATGATTGAAATTTCTTTTGAGAGCCAAATTTTTGAAACTTAAACTCCTTCTAATGCCACTTCTTCAAAATAGACTCGCCCAGGCCATGGTATTTTGTGGAAGAGCCACACTCAGGGACCAAAGAGCTGCTTGTGGCTCGCAAGCCACAGTTTGCCAACCACGGCCCTAGACTGACAGGAGGAAGATTTTCATATACATTTTACTAATTTTCTTTCATCTCTGGCATTTCTATTATAGAGAAAGGGCAAATAGCAATACTAAAATATTTCCTCTAATTAATCCCCTTTTAATGTGCATGAATTTCATGCACTGGTCCACTAATCATAATAATAATATGCTTGGATTTATGCTTGTCTTCAACTATCCCCTTGCATGGCAAGCTGCCATGCACCTTCTACACCTCCCTGCTCTCGACTTTCAGCCCTAAGTTCTCAAGTACTTGCTCATTCCACATTGGCCTCCCGTGACCACAGTTCTGCAGACCAGCCCTCATTCTGTAGTCCTGCCAAAGACCATAGGACTAAGAGCAGGGTCCTTTCCTATCAGTAAGTTTTGGTCCTTGTCTTGTAGGGGTTCCTCTATCCCCTTGCAGTCACCCTGGACTTCTAATCACCTGTTTACACCTCTAAGCACTGTGCTGTGAGGCAAACTTGGTCCCAATTGTCTTTGTTTCTCCAGCACTGAACACAGGGGTATCAAGGCACCATGGGAGTGTTGAATGGATACAAATATTAGTTATTTAGTTAACTGATTAATTCATTTCACCACAGCTCTATGGAGGTATAAGGGTAGAAATCTTTTCCATGTGACTGCAAAGGAAACTAAAGGTCAAAGAAGGTAAGTAACTTGCCCAAGGTCACATAGTCACTGGATCCCTGACTCCTGGTCCAGTTGTTATGCAAAGCCTCTAGTCTGATAGCTGGAATACAATATACGCTCAACATATTCTAATCTCTTACCTTTATGCCTCTGCCTGTGTGATTTGGCAACAGAGCTGAGGCTAATTCCCTTTTTATTAGTGAATCCTACATCTAATAATTTGAGTTAAGAACCTGCCTCTGAGGGCTCCCAAGCCATCTGTGAAAATAAGGCATTGTATTTCATTATCACAAATGGGCATCCAACCTATGCCCAAGGCATCAATGAATAATAGATGGCTGAAGGCAGGTCAAGGAATGACTAAGTACATTTCTGCATATCTCCAAGAACTCATTCCATTTTCAGGTGAGGCCAATGATGAGGAAATGTCTCCAACTCATTCAGCTTCTGCCCTCCCCTCATGGATCCTAGTGAAGCCTCTGAAACCTCAGAGAGCCAGCTCAATTCCTCCACCACATGGCCTTCCCCACATGAAGACAACTACTTTCAATGCAACCATACTCCTGAAGAACCCATGTTCTTTCTGTTGGTTATTATCAGTCATACTCCAGCTGGACATTCTTAGGGTAGTGGAGGGAAGTCATCTTTATGGCCTTTATTAGTCTCCTAGGTTGGACTCAGAACCCTTAATTTATGCCAAGGCCATCTCTCCTTTCAATGTCGGACTCCCTGCCTTCCTCATAATGAAGCCCATATAGCAATCTAGGCCTCACTGGGACACAGTGAGGAACTGGCACCAGGCCCGAGGCTCAGGCAGGGGAGCCAGTGCACAGCCAGGTCAGGGGGGCAGATCACCTTTCCCTGTGCCATCCAGACTTTGCAAATCATTCAAATAACTCTCTGTCCAAGAGCCATGTCTTCCTGTGGGAAGGGAGGTTTAAATTGGTAGTTTCTGAACATAAGAAGCTCAAGACCAGACAAAGGCAGCTGAAGAGCCCCTGTGGGAACCAGTGGTTTTATGAACCTGTCATATTTACTATTATCCAATGAGTCATTGGCAGCACGTTTTCATTTTGAGGCTACTGGACAAATAAAAGCCACTCTGAATCCATTATTTACTCCCCTTCTTTGTCCTCTCAATTGTATCTTTGCAGACAGGAAGCTCAGTCTCCTTCCACCAGCAGCATGTGCTGGGCTAATGCACATCCTTCTTTATCAGCAAAGCCTGTGGTTTTGGATTTATGCTTCTCTTCAACTGTTCCCTTGCATGGAAAGCTGCCATGTGACCCCTATACCTCCCTGCCCTCGACAAAGTAGGCAAAGTATACAAACACTGATAGCTGATATTTCCTTTGCCTTTCATTAGGGAGAAAGCTAGCATTAAATGAACCTACAACTCCAATGGGTAGAAATTAAGAACACTGTGCTTATGACTTCTGCTCAGGCCAGTCACTAGGAAGCTTAAGTTGGGTCAACAATGTGGTGTACATGTATAACTAAAGATCACTTTGCTAATACCCAGGAAGGAGAAACATTCGGCTAATTAGTAAATCATCCTCAAGTTGGCACTTCTGTCATAAGAACAAATTACAGAGTACAGAATTGGCCTATACATTTCATGCAGCAGGAAAGAAAATATAAGGCTTGTGAAATTTAAAGTGACTCACTGAATCTACATTTGCTTTATCTTATTGATCACAAATGACCCATCATCTTGGCTAACCTGGGAGACACTTTCTAAAATGATGGGTGAGCAGGAGGACAGTTTCCTTGGTGGATAACTGACCTGTCATTGCTTGCATCACTGTTCAGAGGGCTGTGTTGCCTGGACCTGGCAGAAGCCTGGCATCTAGGAGAGGCAACACTGGAAACTGCGGGGCCCCTAGGTGGGGATCCAGAGATGGTGGAACTAGCCAGTGTGGGTTGCTAATCAAAAAAAGAGTCAGTGGGTGCAAAAATGGAAGCATGTTTTAGATCCAAGTGGATTCTCCCTGGAGTTTGAGTATGGACCAGATATCATTCTATCAAGCAGATGATACTGTAAACTGTGAGTCACTCCCAACCTTGAGTCTTAATGGTACCAGATACAATGTGACAGCTTAGATCTGACCCCAAAAAAGTGCTTATTCTAATTTTGGCCAATGATGAGGAGTAATGTCATGGGGTAAATAGGCTTTCCGTCTAGGATGATATGAGTGTCACTCTAGGAAAGCAGGACGTTGAATTAGACCCATATACTGGTGCATGAAATTCATGCACTGGGGAATGTCCTTCGGCCCAGTCGGCACCCTCTCCAATTTGGGACCTCTTGGGGATATCTGACTACTGGACATCCTGGGATTGGACCTAAACTGACAGTTGGACATCTTTCTTACAATCCGGGACTGCTGGCTCCCAACCACTCGCCTGCCTGCCTGCCTGCCTGATTGCCCCTAACTGCTTCTGCCTACCAGCCTGATCACCTCCTAACCATTCCCCTGCCAGTCTGATCAATGCCTAACTTCTCCCCTGCTGGCCCAATTACCCCAAATTGCCCTCCCCTACTGGCTCTATTGCCCCTAATTACCCTCCCCTGTAGGCCCGGGCCTCCCAAACTGCCCTCCCCCCCTTGCAGGTCTGGTTGCCTCCAACTGCCCTCCCCTGCTCACCTGGTCACCCCTAACTGCCCTCTCTTGCTGGCCTGATTGACCACAGCTGTCCTCCCCTACTGGCCATCTTGTGGTGGCCATCTTTGACCACATGGGGGCAGCCATCTTGTGTGTTGGAGTGATGGTCAATTTGCATATTACTTCTTTATTATATAGGATTTGTTCATTAGACAAATACTTATTTGATTTCCTATTCCCTGCAAATATCTGGTCTGGGCACTGGGAAGACCAAAGTGATTAAGCACAGGCCGTCCTTATGAGCCTGAGGAAAGACAGCATGCACACAGCAGTGCATGGCATGTGCTAAGAGACTGGAACATACACAGAGCTCAGAAGCACAGAAATCCTTTGAGTTGAGAGAATAGGAGATGATGGGCAGTAGCTGTCATTTGAGCTGCTCCTTGAAGAGAAAAGGTCTCACTGACAACAATTCCAGGCATAGGGGCAACAAATAAATAAATAAATAAAAGAAGGTTAGTGGTCTGATTTGGTTGGTGCACCTTCAGTCCCACACAGGATGGGAGGCAGGCTGATGTTAGATTGTGGGAGGTCAGGCTGAGAAGTTTGGATGTTACCTCTTCTCAATAGGAAGCCAGTTAGGATGTGGAGCCAGAGAAGGACACAGTCTAAGCAGTCCCCTGCAGAAACTTTCCTGGAAAAATATGCAGAACCAACAGGAGATGGAAAGATTCAAGCATAATTCAACCTGCTTAAAGCTATTACAATAGTCCAAGCAGGTTCCGTCACTTTGTATTGCCTAATAGAGGAAATATAAAGGAAGGCAAAAATGAAAAACTCTGAAAGTGGAACTGTTGAAAGGCCTGGCATTGATAAATAGATGGGTGTGAGGGAAAGGATGAGTCAAGTGGACCTCCAGGGTTTGGGGCAAGATGGCTGCCCAGTACTATTCATATCAGAGTTTCTGAGCACCTGCTATGTGCACAGAATGGGTGAAGGAGCAGGGGGAGTAGGGAGAAGGCATTAGTATGGCAAAAGCACAACAAAACTGGAAGGTCCAAAGCTTAGAAGGCCTGGAATGCAAAGCTAAGGAATTGGGGCTATTTCCTTAAGACCAGAGCTTGTCAAAATGTGCTCTGTGCATCCAAATCTCCCCTTTAGAGTCAGTGAGGGAAGACTGTGTCTCTCAAAACCTCACTGCCAGTTTACTTGAGTAAAGGCTTGGGAGTTAGAGAAGGGAGTTGCAACCCAAAGGAAAATGTATAGCTGTTATTAGAAGTGTCTAGTCCTTAAGCCCAATGATACAAACCCAACTCCAAGCCAAGGCCTTCATTGGGCTGTTCCTGGCCCTGCTTCTAGGCTGCCTCTTACCTCTATCCCAGGATTAACTTCATCCCAAGACAATGGGTACTCCAACCTACATTTGTTTCAGAAGAAAATGCATACCTAATGGGATTTATCCCAGACAGGACACTTGTACTAGTAAGAGTGTACAGTAAATTGTCCCAAATCATGTCTTCATAGTATGTCTCACGAGAAGGCAGAAACTCAGGGAGGATGGGCTATGCCAACCTAAGACTTTTCACCACTCATCTCATACATTCCTTTGGTATATCGCATACATTCACTTTCTATTTTTTGATAGAAAAAAAAGCTCAGAAAAGAACAGATAGAAGGACAAACAGGAACACACACACGCACACGCACACATACCACTAAACATATCCTAAGAGAAATAATAATTTATAGGAGGGGAACAAATTCCCTGTAAACTTACAGGGGAACAGTTTTCTTTTTTTTTAACTTTTATTTTTAAAAATATATTTGTACTGATTTCAGAGAGGAAGAGAGAGAGAGAGAGAGAGAGAGAGAGAAACATCAATGATGAGGGCAGATCATCAATTGGTTGCAGCCTGCAGACCTCGTACTAGGGACCGGGCCCATGACTTGGACATGTGCCCTGATCAGGAATTGAACCATGACCTCCTGGTTCATGGGTTGACACTTAACCACTGAACCACAATAGCTTGAATTGTTTTCTTTAGCTCCATGGGGAGCAGTTCCTATGCCTAAGCAGAGTGCAAAATGAGGCTTCCAGGAGAATGCTGAGCACTTTGTTCTTGACCTTCAGCATGCCCTCCCAGACTTCACTCTAGGAGGCAGAACTACTTGGATCTCTAAGCTGGTATTCTTCTAGCTTAAGTGTTTCCATGCAGTTCCCACTGAATACCTTGTGATAAATAAAGATACTGATGGTCAGAAAACTTGAATAACTAGCAAAGGGCCAAATAGGAGAGCAGGGATTTGAACTCACATCCACCCATTCTTTCAACCAGTGGGCATTTGGTCTTCCCTGTAAAGCACTGATTGGCACATGGTGATCTATCTGTTAAGCATTGAAGATGACCTTGACCTTGGGAGAAATGTGTCTAATGTGGGAAGCTCAATCTGTAACAAGATAAAACAGGTAGAAATGTGTTTCTGCCTTGTACTTGGGACTTGGTTTCTAAGTCTTTTAAGATTCAATATATGGTCAAGACTGGGCCTTGTGGCCACTGAACCTGACCTTGTATTATCCAGCACAAATAAAACAGGCAAGCTTACTAATATACAGGCTAGAGTGCTAACACCATCACAATGGCCAAATCAATGACTTACATTAGCTCTCATCTCAAGCATATTTCCCTTTGCTTTTTTTGAAGGGAAAGTAGGAAGTAGAAATGTGATTTCCCTTTACCATCTCAAAAGAAAAAAAAATTGTGAGAGAAGCAATGATTTTTGCTTTCATTTTCCCTGATTATGGTCAAAGTGGGAGGAGAGGAGTTTGTGTAATAGAAAGGTTGGTTGATTGGCAGGATGGTTTGTTATTTCCAGACTGTAAACACATTGAGGCCCAGACAGGTTAAGTGACTTGTCCAAGGTCACACAACTTGTGAGACTGGAGTCCTTCTGCTAAGCACTCAATAAATAGTTCTTGCTTCCTTTCCATAGCCTGCATCATTACCTTGATGGCCACACACATGTGCATACACACACACACACACGCACACACACCCAGCCTCACAGAATAAATTAAAGAGACTCTGAAGTGATTTATGATAACAGCAATCATAGTGTTGCAGGTGGGGAGTTCTTGAAAGATTGTTAGTAAATTAATGAGTTCTCTAATGACTGCTCAATAATCCCCAGAATTAAGGTAAACTCCCAGAAATACACTCTTACTTGAAGAATATTAAGTTAAAACCATGTATATGGTGCCCTTGACAAGCTGTGAGCAGCACTGCCTTTTTCCTGAGAATGTTGCACTGTGAAGAATCATGAAGCAGAACATCCCAGGTTACCTGGGAAAGTAGACCTGAGGAAAACATGTGGTTCAGATGACTAAATTGGAAGCCATCTCCAACTCAGCATTAAACCCTTGCTGTTCCTGAACCCACTACCGTGTGCCAGGCAGTCAGTAGTGAGCTCTGAGAATCCAGTGTGTGCAGGCATCATCTTGCACACTGAGAAGAAAACAGAATCTAAACTGCTATAGCTGGACTCAAGAAGCCCCCACTTGGATCTGAGGCCCTGCCCTATTGAGAACCTTACAGGGAAGATGGCCTTCTCCATCCTCGGAAAACTCTCCAGTTCCTTGAAATCATATGTCTTCCTGAGGCTCCTGGTCAGGTGGAGAGGATGTGGGCTGAGCTTGCAGGAGACCAGCCCATTTGAAGGCGGGAGGAAAAGAAGAGACAGTGTTTGCCTCCAAGATCCTCCAAACTGAAGAGGGAACAGAGTTCCTGCAGGGAATGGAGATGGAGTGGCCCTTGGTCTCATGGGAGATACTGTCCCTGGGGTACCCACTATAATAGGAATTTGGATCCTAGGAAGTGGTATAGGTACATCTGTCCTACAACATCTTGCCTGGAATTGTGTTTTATATCAATGGCTATTACTATTAACGCTTTTCTTAAAAATGTATAACCCAGCCTAGAACAGCGCCTTTTATCTACATGTATCCACCTGTATCTGGCACCTGATTTAGCCCAGCCCCATGAAGACTTCATCTGTCAGTCCATGGAGACATTGGTACCTGGAGGGCAGGGTGCAGGGGCCTCATTTACAAACCCTGCACAAACTCCTCCATCCCGGGCAAGTGGCTCTAGACTAGAGCCTAGTGAGTCCAAGAAGATGGGCCATGATAAATTTCTCAAAGGCAGCAATAGAGATGGCCATCAGCCCTCATCTCAAGAGGCATAGAGAAACTCTGCTCTAGTCTGAGGCATTGCTCTATTTGGGGACCTCCCAGAGAAGACACCCTCAATGAGAAGAGAAGACAGTGGGGAGAACTGTGCAGGATAAATGATCCACTTCTGCTTCTTCACACTCCTCCCTTATGTGACTCCTGCATTTCAGGTCCTCAAGACTGGAAACCAGGAGTGACTTAACTAAGAACCACAAAGGTTTCTGGATTTGAGCCCTACTTCACCAGTTCTCTTCTTGGGCTCCAGCCCAGGGCCTGTCCTATCCATAGGCCTACGGGCCTTTTGCCACCCATCACATGATACAAATTGTTTCTCCAGCTCATGCTCTTCCCAGCTCCTCTGCTATTGTCCTTACAGGCAGATACAACCCTTTCCACCACCCTTGACTTGATGCTTCTAGTGACTCAGTTTATTTCTAAGGGTCCAAGGATAGCTTCCCACTATACTTTCCTAGCAACTTAGAGTGAGACCTTCAGCGTGGCTTAGAGGGCCCTTTGAGAAATGCACTCACTAGCCATGTCACTAGACAAACCTGAGCTGGGCATCCTCCCTGCTTCAAGTCCCAGCCGCCAGGGGGCCTGATAACCTTTTCCCAGCCCACAGGACACACTGGATTTTTGTTGGAAATTCTCCGTTTCAGTATCGACACAGCAGCTGCTGTGTTCCAGCATTTCTGAGAGGCGATTTCGAGATTATACCCCATACCATGACCACAGTACTTTATTTACTTTATTAGGAAATTTACTTTGTTAAAAATGACTGCTGAGAAAAAGTCAAACAATTTAGTAAATCAGATAATGTAGTTGAATTATGAGTGGAGGTTTATTGTGGGAAGAAAATCATTCTGACTTGTTGAATAATCTAAATCCTGGAATAGCTGTAAACAAATACAGATTTGCAGTTTATGAAAAACCCAGCCATTTGTGTTGCCATAGCAACGCCTCAGAGTCTTCCCAGGCAGCTCCCTCAGACAGTGCAGTCTGTGTGGCCCTTTTGTACTTAAATGCAAACTGACCATTGATTTGAACTGAGCTTTCTGAATGGTGGGAACAGGTTCAAAGGTCTCTGGGATTTTAGAAAGATGGAAGAGAAAAGACTGAACTTGGAAGAGAGGACCTGATTTCTAGCTATCTGACCTCTACTCACTGTGAAATTGCAAGGAAGTCATTTAATCTCTCAGTTTCCATAAAAGGGGGGGATGTTATACTGATCTGTGAATTATTCTAAGGATTGTGAAAAGAGACACAAATGGCCTAGTCAAAAGAGATGTCAGGTTGAACATGTCCTTCAATTACTGAAAGTCTCTTGCAATTACTGAAATCAAACATTTTTAGGAAGAAGGAGAAGGAGAGGAGGGGAATAAGAAGGAGGGAAGGAGAAGGGGTTCTATCTATACCGGTACTGAAAATATGAAAAAAAGGAAGGGAGGGTGGAAGGACTGGATTTAGCAGAGCAGAAATTTTGAGGAATTCCTGAAAGATAGAAAGCAGAAGGGACTGATTTCATAGAGAAACAAGTGCAGAGAAAAATCACAGTCCACGACATGAGGAGTCTCATAAGAAACAAGTAGAGAATCTCACATGCAAATGTGAATAGTCAGCCAGGAACCAGAAGATAGCTGAGGAAAATGAACAACATAAAAGAAGGCCCTGACCTCAAAAAGAAAAGTAATACCCAATGAATAACATCAATAAAGGAAACAGAATATATAATTAAAAATAATAATTAATATTCTAGAAAGAATCAGGATGATGACACACTTATGGAGAATCAAATTGCAATGAAAAGCCACAATTCTTGAACAATAATATACTATGTAAATTAAAGTCATACTCAGTGAACTGAATGAGTGAATGAACAGTTAATCTCCAGTGACTGAGTTGGGTGATGGAGTTGGTGAGGTCTCCCAGAACACCAAGGGAGAGGCCAGAGATCACTAGGAGGAGTGAGGGACCTGCATAAAGTGAGGACTCAGACATATGATAGTGGGAACTAAATAAATTTGGTGAGAGACATCCTAGTGTAATGGAAATTCTTCCATCATCACATACTGTTCATAAGTGAATCAAGTCCTTCTCTGTGTGAATTATGTATGAGTCCAACTTCCAATTAGAACCAATAAGGTCTGAATTTGGCATGTTTGAGTGCACAGACCTCTCCAAGGACACACACATGCTCACACACACACACACACACACACACACACACACACACACAGCCTAACTCCTGAGCTTGCTGAGCAGAAGGGCTTCCTCAGGGCCCCAGACAGAGGCTTTGTATGTCTGTCAGGTGCCATTCTGAATCCAGCTAGTTCTCAACACCAAACACCTCAATTTTTCAGTAAATATACTTTTCCTTCCATTTTTTAAAATATATTTTATTGATTTTTTACAGAGAAGAAGGGAGAGATATAGAGAGTTAGAAACATTGATGAGTTGCCTCCTGTACAACCCTTACTGGGGATGTGCCTGCAACCAAGGTACATGCCCTTGAGCAGAATTCACCCTGGATCCTTCAGTTCACAGGCCAATGCTCTATCCACTGAGCTCAGTTAGGGCTTCTTTTCATTTTTAATCTCCCTTCAGTATAATCCGAGGCCAATTTTCCATTTGGCCTTCCTTATTCTATGGGCTCTCCCAGAGGAAGGAATCTAAAAATTCTCATACCCCTACTGTGCACAAGACCGTGTGTGATGTATAACATTTGACTTCCTTTTTTTCTTCTTTTATTATTATTGTGGTAAAATATACATAAAATAAAATTTACCATCTTTACCATTTTTAAGTGTATAGTTTGGTTGTATTAAACATATTTACATTGTTGTATAATCATCACTACTGTCTATCCCTATAACACTTTTTATATAATAAAACTGAAAATATGTACATATTAAATAGTAATTCAAAATGCTCTCCTCTCTCCAGTCCCTGGCAACCACCAGTCTAACTTCTATCTCTATAACTGACTACTCTAGGTACCTCAAATAAGTGGAACTATACAGTATTTTTCTTTTTGTGACTGCCTGAATTAACTTAGCATAATGACCTCAAGGTTCATCCATGTTGTAGTACATGAAGAATTTCCTTCCTTTGTAAGGCTGAGTACTATTCCATTGTATGGATTTATCATATTTTATTTATCAATTCATAATTTATTAAATACTTGGTTTTCTTCCATCTCTTATTATGAATAATGCTTCTATGAACAGGACTCTGTTTCAATCATTTTGTGTATATAAACTAGAAGTGAAATTGCTGGATAATATGATAATTCCATTTTTTTTAAAAAATGTTTATTGTTGAGAGTATTACAGATGTTCCCTCCTCAGCACAGGCCTTCACCACCCTATTGTCTGTGTCCAAAGGTATTACATACTAATATATGCATATAAAATCTTTGGGTAATATCTTCCCACCCTTCCACTCACTTTCCCTCTGAGATTCATCAGACTGTTCCATGTTTCCATGCCTCTGATTATATTTTATTCACCAGTTTATTTTGTTTATTAGGTTTCTTGTTTTTTATTTTTATTTTAGTTTTAGATTCAATTGTTAATAGCTATATATTTATTGCAATTTTATTTTCATATATTTTATCTCTTTTTAATTTCTTAAAGAATATCCTTCAACATTTCATTAATACTAGTTTGGTAGTGATGAACTCCTTTAGCTTTTTCTTGTCTGTGAAGCTCTATATCTGACCTTCAATTCTAAATGATAGCTTTGCTGGGTAGAGTAATCTTGGTTATAGGCCCTTGCTATTCATCACTTTGAATATTTCTTGCTACTCCTTTCTGGCCTGAAAAGTTTCTGTTGAAAAATCAGCTGACAGTCATATTGGAGCTCCCTTGTAGGTAACTAACTCCTTTTCTCTTGATGCTTTTAAGATTCTCTCTTTATTATTAACCCTTGGCATTGTAATTATGATGTGTCTTAGTGTGGGCCTCTTTGGATTCATCTTCTTTGGGACTCTTGTGCTTCCTGGACTTGTAAGTCTATTTCTTTCATCTGGTGGGGGAAGTTTTCTGTCATTATTTCTTCAAATAAGTTGTAAATATCTTTATCTTGCTCTCTCTCTTCTCCTTCTGGCACCCTAATAATGTGAATGTTGGCACATTTGAAGTTATCCTAGAGGCTCCTTATGCTATCTTCATATTTTTGGACTCTTTTTTTTTCTCTTCTAATTGGACAATTTTTGCTCTCTCATATTATAAGTAATTGACTTGATTCTAGGAATCCTTTATGCTATTGTTAAATTTCTATAAATTATTCTTTATTTCAGTTAGTGTATGCTTAACTTTTGACTGATCCTTTTTCATGTTTCAAAATTCTCACTAAAATCACTGATAGTCTAAGTCCCTTGAAGCTCTCATTAAGATTCTTGAGCAACTTTATAACCATTGTTTTGAACTTTGTATCCAGTAGCTTGCTTGCTTTCCTTTCTTTCATTTGTGGCATGTTTCTTTGTCTCCTCATTTTGGCTGCTTACCTGTGTTTCTTTCTATATATTAGGTAGAGCTGCTATGTCTCCTAGCCTTGTGTAGTAGGTGTTCTATAGGGACCAGTGGCTCAGCCTTCTCAGTCAACAAGTCCCACTAGGTGCACTCCTTTGTGGGCTGTGTGCACAGTTTTGTTGTAGTTGAGCCTTGGTTGCTGTTGGTATCACTAGGAGGAATTGACCTCAAGGCCAATTGGTTGTGCAGACAAGCTTCAATTATAGTTGATGAGCTAGCTGCTGTGCAGGAGACACCCTTGTGGATCAGGACTTGCTTCAGTAGAGCTTTGGTGCTCATTGTGTCTGCCCCTTGAGTGTGTCACTTGTGTATGTGTAGAGTTTTAATTTGGTATGGTCTAAAGCTGTCTACTGGGTGCACTGGCTCTGGGGTCTCCCAGGAAGTGAAAAGTCAGCCACTGCCTGGAGCCACCCAGCAGGAGCTACAGAAAGATCTGCAAGCTACTACTTGTATTGGGCTTGGAAGTACTTACATGAGGCCTAACTATGAAGTAAGGTAGGTTAGTGCTAGGGCCAGGTTTTAGGCCTCTTATTGATGGGCTTGGGATCTGCTATGGGCCTAGGACCCCTCACAGGAGGTCTCTGCAGCAGAGATATCCCTCCCAATTTAAAAAAACAAGCAAAACAACAAAAACACACATGGGTGTCCAACCAATCTGTTCAGTGCCTCTGTCTCTCCTACCAGTTTCAATGTGCTTCTTCTTTACCTCTCTAGTTGTAGGATCTACATCATCCCAATTTCAGGTGGTTCTGAATGATGGTTGTTCTGTATTTTATTTAATTTTGATGTGTTTGTGGGGAGATGGTGAGTACCAGTGTTTACCTATGCCACCATTTTGGTTCTTAATCAGTAATTCTATTTTAAGCTTTTGATGAACTGCTATCCTGTTTTCCATAGTGGCTGTATCATTTTACATTCTCACCAATAGTATACAGAGTTCTCTTTACATCCTCAACAACACATGTTATTTTCTGTGTGTGTTTTAAATGTATTTTTATTTATTTCAGAGAGGAAGGAAGAGGGAGAGAGAAATAGAAACATCAATGATGAGAGAGAATCATTGATCGACTGCCTCCTGCACACACCCCACCAAGACTGAGCCCCTGGCATGTGCACTGATGAGGAACTGTATCAGGACCTCCTGTCTCATAGTTGACACTCAACCACTGAGCCACTCCGGCTGGGCTGTGTGTTTTTTAATAACACTTGACCTCATTTAATTCTCACAGCAATTGTGATAGAAGAATTCCTTCCCACTTTGACAGATGGGAGAACTAAATTCAGAGAGGTTAAGTAACTGATGGAGGATCACACAGCCAGAAGATAGGGAAGTTAGGATTAAACCCTAGCCTCCCTGACTCCTTGCTCCTCCTGTTCCCAGGCCACCTTTAAGAACTTTAAGAATTTCCCAAGACTTCTGGGAAAGAGCATTCTAGTTGGAGCAAAAAGTCACACAGGTTGGGGACTTAGCTGATCTAACTCTAGATAGGAGGTAGAGAATAACCAGATGAATCCTTGTCATGAGATTAATCCCATGTGATCAGGGAAGCATCATGAAGGAGGCAACCCCTGAGCTCATTCCTAAAGGGCAGGCAAGCAGAATTTAGAGAGCCATCGAGAAGGAAGGAGATATTCTAGGCTTAGCAGGCAAAATGTTAAGTTGCTTTTTGTTTTTAATGTATTTTATTGATTTTTTTACAGAGAGGAAGGGAGAAGGATAGAAAGTCAGAAACATCGATGAGAGAGAGACATCAATCAGCTGCCTCCTGCACACCTCATACTGGAGATGTACCAGCAACCAAGGTACATGCCCTTGACCGGAATCGAACCTGGGACCCTTCAGTCCAAAGGCCGATGCTCTATCCACTGAACCAAACTGTTTTTGGCAGTTAAATTGCTTTAAAAAGTAAAAGGCAGTAACTCCTTCTGCCTTTAAAGGGAGGCAGAGTGTAGAATAATTTATAGCAGGGAAAGATTACATTGTGTCCTGGATTCCTTCACTGACAGGGTCTGGTGGGGCGGGAGCCACATGGAAAGACTGATCACAGTAGAGGGAAGATGACATATCAGAGCCTCTGGGGTTCCTACTTGTGTTTTTGATTTACAGAAATGAGTCCCAGCCCAAGCAGTGGGGGGAGGACCAAAAACTGCTCTTTTTAATAAAGTGAAGGATTTCTGAATTACTGGGACATCCTAAGGGAGAAATAGCACAGAAAGTAAAGAGAGGGAGGATATGAGAAGAGTCCCCCCAAAAAAGTGAGGAGCCAGAAAAACCAGGGCAGATGGGGGGGGGGGAGTGCTTGGGGGGAAGAGAGCAGCACGGAGAATTTCCCAGGGAAGAAGTGGACCTTCAGAGCAGTCATGAATGATAGCGAGTTCGAAGTTGACAGTGCTATGCTATAACACAGATGCATGCCCCAGATCCACAGCAAAGCATGCAGCAGCTTAAAATTGTGGGTGCTTTAGGGAATCAAAGGAGGGAGACAAAGTGTATGAATGAGGTTGGTGGCTTTCATTGACAGGTAAAAAGACATCCTCATCACACCATGCTGGCTATTTTTGTCTACTTTTATTAGTGGTTCTGTGATACCACACCTATGGCCTGGCAACAAATACAGTCACTTTTTAATAACAACTGAAGCTCAAATATGGACTGTTTATGAAGTGCCAGCACTATTTTGAGCACTGCACAAGCACTAATTAATCTTCACCATCACCCAATGAGGTGGGTCACTATGCTTACCCCACTGTGCAGGTGAAAAAATTGAGGCCCAGGGAAGTGAAGCTAAGGGACATAGATGAGACTCCACGCCAGACAGTCTGATCACAGAGTCTCACATTTAATCCCTTTATTAAACAGCCTCCCTGTAGCATAAAGCCCAAGCTCTGCCTTTCTCCTTGAAACTAGACAGAGGCACCAACCACTTGGAGAGTAAAAGTGGAAAACCTACAGATCCTCACTGCATAAAAATTTAAACTAGTCCTGGTCAGCCCAAAGGATAAAATCAGAATCAATGAGTAGAAGAAATAAGGAAATAGATTCCAGCTGGGTAGAAGGAAGATTTTGCCAACAGCTGAGCCATCCATACAAATACTTTTGTATGGATGCACACTCAGCTAAGGGAGTTTTTAAGGTTCTCTTCAACGTAAGATTCTATAACTCCAGAAAATTTTCTTGATTTAGAAAAATCTTATCACAAACCAGACTTCAAGGTGTGCAAAAATTCATGGGCTTCCAGCTACCCAAAGTTTGTTGTGTTGGCCATTCCTGAAATCCTCTGTTTTTCCTATTGTCCACTTAGCTAACTCCTACCCATACTTCAGGACCCAACATAACACCTCCTCTGAGAAGCCTTCCCTCCTCACTCAATTTCTACTAGGTACAAGGGCCACCTAGGCTCACCCCACTCCCTGCTCCTGCCTTGCTTCTCTTAATTATTATATATTTCTGATGACAGGTCAGTGAATACCCAAAGGTAGAAACCAAGACCTATTTATGTCTCTAACTCCATAGCATTCAGCATGGGAGAGACAGTCAATGGAATCAATTTACTTCAGCAAATATGTCTTTATTATCAGTTTATGTTCCTCTGCAATTATCTGTGTTTACAGGCAGGCTGTCTCCCTAGCACCAGCTCACTTCTCCCTTAAATACCAAAGCTTTTACTGTCTGACCTACTCACAATTTGAAATGACTCCAGGATGAACAATGTTGGGGCCACCCATCTGGATTAGCTCAGACCACCAAGTGATGTGGCCAGATCCTGAGGCCACCAAATTTCCAACAGCCCAGCTCTTTAGTGTTTCATAGCCACAGGGCAAGAAGTGTGCCTCACTTATCTCTATCTGTGGCCCAGATGAAGGTCTTACTGGGAGGGCTGTGGCAGGCAGGTCTCCGTGGTCAGCTCCTTCAGTGACTCTCAGTTGCAGGGGGCAGCCATGTCCCAGGTCACTCCTCCCCTGGAGGACCACACTCTATGAGTGATCAGAGCCCCCAGCCTGCTCTCCTTAGAGAAGCCTGCCTGCAAGGCTGTCCCTAGGGGGAATCTGGGAACTTGGACTTTGGGAAGGTCGCTACCATTTTCTGGTAAGAGTGGCTCACTGTGCCTACACAGCCCAAACAGAATGATTTATGCTGAACACTGCTTTCCCCTGGGGGGTCTTGAATTCTGGTATGAAGCAGGCAGAGGGTAATGTGGCAGACCTTTCCCATCCCCCAATCAAAATTCTGTGCACTGAGTCCCTGGTTGGCAGCATTTCACACATAGTGTCACATGACCTGTTGCTGGAAGAAGTGAGTATGTCCTGCATGACCCCACCATCTGGGGAGCCCTCTTGGAAACTTGCCCCTGCTTTCCTCCGGATTATCCATAAGCCTTTCTCTTTGCTACTTTTGTTTTGTGTCTTTTCACCGTAAAGGCACTCCCTAATTAACATCCTGAGTGCCAATATAATCCAAGATGGCGGCATAGATAAACACCTACACTGCTGCCTCCCACAACAATTTCAAAACTACAACTAAAAGACAGAATGGACAACATCCAGAACCACAGGAAAGCTAGCTGAGTGGAAATTCTACAACTAGAAGGACAGAGAGGGGCTCACAGAAACCCAGAGGAGCTGCAAAAAGCTGAGGTACGGAGACGCGCACGTGGAGAGAGTGGGTACCAGAGAACCTGGCTGGCTTCCTCTGGCAGGAGTGAGACAGAGACTCTCAACGGCATTGAACCCCTTATCTTATGACACTAAACCCCAGATCCAGCCGAAACTCAGATGGGGGGAGTTTGGACTGTGAAAAGGAAGAAGTGCATGGAAATTTGGGGGAGTCACAAAAGATTGGAAGTCTGGTGACATGCACGGCACTGCACGCAGGGGACCAGATTCTGATTGTGCCGCTGGCTTTCAGGAGTGGGTGGGAGGCGGATCCTCCCAACTGCACCACTTCTGACTTCACTGGACTCCCATTTCGAGCAAAACCCTGGGGACCCAGACTTGTATGGTCCCGGAGTGCAGGGGAGCCGAAAGGGCAGCAGTCTAGAGGCACTGCAAGATCGCTTGCGCAAGGGACTGCTCCAGGGATTACCCAGTCATGTGAGACTCGAGGGCCTTGGAGGGTGGGGCCGACTGGAAGGCAAGGTGGTTCATTAAGCCCTGAGACTCCTCCCATCCCAAGCTCAATAGAGAGGCTTCTGCAGTTTTGCTAGTCTGGTATCATAAGGCTGAATCCAACACAGAAGTTCTCCCGGCATAGTGAATATGCCGAGACAAGGGAAGGGATCACAAACAAAAGAAATGGAGGAAAACAAACCACTGGATATAGAGTTCAAAACCACGCTTATAAGGTTTTTCAAGAATCTCCTAGAAAAGATGGATAAATTTAGCGAGACCCAAGAGGAGATGAAAAATAACCAACTAGAGATGCAAAAGAACCAACTAAAAATTAAACATACACTGACTGAATTAAAAAATATTGTACAGAGACCTAACAGCAGACTAGAGGAAGGCAAGAATCAACTCAAAAATTTGAAATATAAAGATTCAGAAAACACTTCACTGGAAAAGCAAGAAGAGAAAAGAATACAAAAATGTGAAGATAATGGAAGGAGGCTCTGGGACAGCTTCAAGCGTACCAACATCAGAATTATGGGGGTGCCAGAAGAAGTGAGAGAGCAAGATACTGAAAACCTACTTAAAGTAATAATGACTGAAAACTTCCCACATCTGGTAAAAGAAATAGATTTACAAGTCCAGGAAGCACACAGAACCCCATATAAGAGGAATCCAAAGAAGACTACACAGAGACACTTCATAATTAAAATACCAAGAACAAAAGACAAAGAGAGAATATTAAAAGCAGCAAGGGAACAACAGTTCATTACCTACAATGGAGCACCCATACAACTGTCAGCTGATTTCTCAACAGAAACAATGCAAGCCAGACGGGAGTGGCAAGAAATTTTCAACATGATGAATAGCAAGAACCTACAACCAAGAATACTCTATCCAGCAAAGCTATCATTCAGAATTGAAGGGCAGATAAAGAGCTTCACAGATAAGAAAAAGCTAAAGGAGTTCAGCAACTCCAAACCAGTATTATATGAAATGCTGAAAGGTACTCTTTTAGAAGAGGAAGAAGAAAAAGGTAAAAGATAAAAAAATTATGCACAACAAATACGTATCTATCAACAAGTGAATCTGAAAATTAAGGGAATTGAAGATTTGATCAACAGAATAAACTGGTGAATATAATAGAATCGGGTGCACAGAAAGAGAGTGGACTGATAATTCTCAGGGGGGAAAGGGGGAGGGGTGTACAGGGAGAGACTGGACAAAAATCATACACCTATGGATGAGGTCAAGGGGAGGGAGGTAAGGGTAGAGGGAAGGGTGGGAGCCGGGTGGAGGAGAACTATGGAGGGGAAAAAAGAGAAACATATGTAATAATCTGAATAATAAATATATTTTTTAAAGCAAAAATAAATAAAGAAAGAAAGAAAGAAAAAGAAAAAAAATTAAAAAAATTAAAAAAAAAGAAGAAGAAAACAAACAAACATCCTGAGTGCCAACCTCCATCTCAGAGTGAGCTTCCCTGGGAATCTGTCCTTCAATAGTTACAAGTGCAACATGTCAGGACCTACAGTCAGTGGGCATGTTTGGTGTTCATTTCATGGATACAACAATCCTCTCTGGTATTTTACAGAGGAGGAGATGGAAGCTGAGAGAAGTTAAGTGATTGCCCAAGGTCATACAGCAAGTGTTAAAGCTGAGGTTGGAGTCAGGTCAGGGTGTTTCTGCAGTCTGTGGCCTCTCTCCTGACCCAGCTTAGCTTTTCTTTGTGGTCCTAAATGTCCAGAATCCTTCCAGGCTTGAGGACGAGTGGTCATGCTCCTTCCACTAAGATAATCCCAGAGGCATCTGAGGACAAAATCTGGGCAGCCCTGCATGGGAAAGGAGGCAGAATGTTTGAACCTGCAGGATTCTCAGGAGAGAAGTAGGCAGACCTCCTGACAGAGGGACACCTACATACTCTGGCTGGGATCTCTGTCCTCCCAGCTCCCAGAACCTGGCCCTGCAGTCTATTCAGAGGCCTGTCCCTCAGGGACAGAAGTTATCTGGGGTTTCATTGACCATCCAGCATTACCTGTCTGGAGCCATGGGAGCTTGCCCAGGAGTGATGGTGCTGAGAGGATCTTGGCTTCAGGCAGCAGAGGGCTGCACTCCACAGAGGCACCGGGCCAACTGCCTGCTCAGAAGACAGGGCTACTGCAAGATGTGAAAGATGGGGTCTGGAAGCTGGGAGCAGTGAACTCCATCTGTCCACAGACTAGTGAGAGGACAGGCAATGTCCTCAAGTGAAACATGGGTAACAAAGCTGATACTATAAAGCGCCACAGGCTTGTAGGCAACGCAAACTCAGGTATGAGGGGAGGTTAGCAAGCACGTTCCTTTCTCCTTCTGCTACTTTTGTGTTGTGTGTCACTAAGAGGCCAAGGGGGCTTCCCAGCCATGACCCCAACCACCAGAGGCACAGCCCTGATGCCAGGAGCTCCTCCAAGGAACAGGCAGTTCCCAGAATCTTCCCTACTCCAGGATCTGTCTGCATGTTTCGTCGAGTTAATGGGATACCAGAATTAGTACCTTCCCCCGCTTCCACAAAAATAAATACTCACTTAACTAGGCACACATACCTGCCCACTTACTCACACTCATAACTGAATTCACTGAAGACCTTGGGGGGCCTACAAAGGGACCACATCTCATGCTTTACTGCCAGCAACATTAAACGCCCCCTTCTCTTTCCTGTTCTCTTTGTCCCCTCTGATCGCTGTGCTGCTTAGTCCCTGCCACCCACTTGGTGCTTCCCTTACACCTTTGTGGGCTTCTCTCTCACAGAGTGTCCTGCCTTTCCCTTCTCCTCATTCTATCCTGCTCCCCTCGGGAACAGTAGAAATCCTCCTCTTGCCACATTCAAGCCATGTTCCTGCCCCACCTGAGCAGCACTGTATTTCTTGAGCCACCTTGGGATTGCTTCTTCCACCCCAGTCTCTATCAATGTAACTCCCCCTCTTTTTTACATATGTGTGCATGTCCGTTTACTTGTGAATTCTACATAAGATTTCATCTAAAGCTTGAAAGTTACTGCCTTTTAGGTGATAGATCAGTGGAAGAGCCAGGAATCCACCTGACTGCTGCTGGCATTGAGCCTGAGATAATACCAAGGAGCCATTCATTCTTCCCCACTCCCCACCCTTGAAATGGAGTCAGTAATTATCTAGACCAGTGGTTCTCAACCTTTCTAATGCCGCGACCCTTGAATACAATTCCTCATGTTGTGGTGACCCCCAACCATAAAATTATTTTCGTTGCTACTTCATAACTGTAATTTTGCTACTGTTATGAACTGTAATGTAAATATCTGATACGCAGGATCTATTTTCATTGTTACAAATTGAACATAATTAAAGCATAGTGATGAATCACAAAAACAATATGTAATTATATATTGTGAAATATTTATTTCTAATTACAAATAAATGAAATTTTGTCTTGAATCGTGGTGTAGCATGGGTAACAGTCTTAATATGACAACAGTAAACTACATTGCTACATTTTGCTACACTGAGGAGCGGTGTGTTGGTTCCTAAAACCATGGGAAATAGGTGTTTTTCAATAATCTTAAGCCACCCCTGTGAAAGGGTCATTCGACCCCTAAAGGGGTCGCGACCCACAGGTTGAGAACCTCTGATCTAGACAGTTTGTTCTCTAAAAAATACCAGACAGTTTATCAACTCTAATTTCTGCCATGTTGCATCGTTGACAACAGGAGATGCAAAAGCACCACACTGCTCACTGACATTCTTATCTGGCTTCTAGGGTTCCTTGGGACTAAACTGTGTGTTGACCGGGTTAGCAACAAATGACACTGCTCTGTATCTTCAGTTTCTAAGTGGGCACTGAGGTCAGAGGCCAGGAAAGCCACAACTCCAGACTACCAGAACTGAGCCAGGCCTTGACCTCTAGCCCAGGGCTCATACAGAGAGAGACTGGAATAGTCTGAAATCTCACTTCCAGAGTGAGAAGACCTCCTAATACACAGGGAAGTAGGTAAAAATCCCAGAAAAGTGTTGCCATGTAGTAAGGTCAGATTAGAAAGAAAGGTAAAAATATCTCAATTTGTAGGTGACATAGTAGTATACATAGAAAAGTCTAAAGAATCTACAAAAGGTACTATTAGAACAAATAAGCAAGCTCATCAATGTTGAGGGATACAATATCAATATACAAAAATCATATAGAAATATTCTAGCAATAAATAATCATAAAATGAAATTAAGGAAAAAACAATTCCATTTGCAATAACAGCAACAAGAATAAAATACTTAGGAATAAATTTAACCAAAAAAATTCAAGCCTTGTACACTAAAAACTATAAAATATCTTTAAAAGAAATTAAAGAAGTTAAGTAGAAATATATGTTGTGTTCAAGGATTAGAAGACTTATTATTAAGATGCAATATTCCCCAAATTGATCTGTAGATGTAACCCCTATTAAAATTCCAACAGCCTTTTTATTTTATTTTTATTTTTATGTGTTACATATATACATATCTTCCCATTGCCCCCCACTTCCCAGGCATACCCTAACCCGCCACTATCTTGTGTTCATTGGTTATGCTTATATGCATAGATACAAGTCCTTTGGTTGATCTCTTATCTACCACACCTCTCCTTAACCTTCCTACTGTATTTTGACAGTCTTTTTGATGCTTTACTGCCTCTGTATCTATACTTTTGTTCATCAGGTTATAATGTTCTTTATTATCCACAAATCAGTGACATCATGTGGTGTTTCTCCTCCATTGACTGGTTTATTTCCCTTAGCATAAGGTTCTCCAGTTCCATCCAGGTTGCTGCAAATGGTAAGAGTTCCTTCTTTTTAATGGCAGCATAGAATTCCATGGTGTAGATGTACCACAGTTTTCTGATCCACTCATCTGTTGATGGGCACCTACGCTGTTTCCAAATCATAGTTATTGTAAATTGTGCTGCTATGAACATAGGGGTGCATAAATCCTTTCTGATTGGTGTTTCTACTTTCTTAGGCTATATTCCTAAGAGTGGGATTGCTGGGTCAAATGTGAGCTCCATTTCTAGTTTTTTGAGGAAACTCCATACTGTTTTCCACAGTGGATGCACCAGTCTGCATTCTCACCAACAGTGCACAAGGGTTCCTTTTTCTCGGCATCCTCGCCAACACTTGTTATTTGTTGATTTGTTGATGATTGCCATTCTGACAGCTGTGAGATGGTATCGCATTGTCGTTTTGATTTGCATCTCTCAGATAATTAGTAACTTTGAACATGTTTTTATGTGTCTCTTGGCCTTCTGTCGTCTTTTGAAAAGGTTGTATTTAGGTCCGTTGCCCGTTTTTTTTATTGGATCATTTATCTTCCTTTAATTAAATTGTATAAATTGGCTATAGATGTTGCAGATTAAACCTTTATCAGTGATCACATTTGCAAATATGTTCTCCCATACAGTGGGCTTTCTTGTTGTTTTGTTGATGGTTTCTTTTGCTGTGCAAAAGCTTTTTATTTTGATGTAGTTCCATTTGTTTATTTTATCTTTAGCTTCCATTGCCCTTGGAGCAGTATCAGTGAAGAAGTTCTTTCGGCATATGTCTGAGATTGTGCTGCCTGTGGATTCCTCTAGTATTTTTATGGTTTCCCATCTTATGTTTAAGTCCTCTATCATCTGGAGTTTATTTTTGTATATGGTGCAAGCTGATGGTCTAGTTTCATTTTTTTTGCATGTATCTGTCCAATTTTCCCAACACCATTTATTGAAGAGGCTATCTTGGCTCCATTGTATGTTCATGCCTCCTTTGTCAAATATTAGTTGAGCATAGTGGTTTGGGTCCATATCTGGATTCTCTATTCTATTCCATTGGTCTATATATCTGTTCTTGTGCCAGTACCAGGCTGTTTTGAGAACAGTTGTTTGTAATATAGCTTGAAATCTGGTATTGAGATCCCATCTACTTTATTCTTTCTCAGGATTCCTGTGGCTATTCCAGGTCTTTTTTTGTTACAGATGAATCTCTGAAGAGTTCTTTCTAGGTCTGAGAAATATGTCATTGGTATTTTAATGGGTAGTGCATTGAATCAATAGATTGTTTTGGGTAATATGGATATTTTAATGATGTTGATTCTCGCAATCCATGAGTATGGTATGCTCTTCCATCTGTTTATGTCTTCCTCTATCTCTTTTTTCAGTGTCTTATAGTTTTCTGCGTATAGGTCTTTTACCTCCTTAGTTAGGATTATTCCTAGGTATCTTAATTTTTTTGGTGCGATGGTAAATGGGATTGCTTTTTTAGTCTCCCTTTCTGTAATTTCACTATTAGTGTATAGAAATGTCATAGATTTCTTGGCATTAATTTTGTATTCTGCTACATGGCCAAATTCGTTTATTAAGTTTATTAGATTTTGAATGGAGTCCTTTGGGTTTTTTATGTACAGTATTATGTCATCTGCAAATAAGGACACCTTTACTTTTTCTTTTCCAATTTGGATGCCTTTTATTTCTTCTACTTATCCAATTGCAATGGCTAATATTTCCAGTACTATATCAAATAGGAGTGGTGAGAGCAGGCATCCCTGTCTTGTTCCTATTCTTAGGGGAAATGGTTTTAGTTTTTGCCCATTGAATATATTAGCTGTGGGTTTATCATATATGGCTTTTATGATGTTGATGTATGATCTTTCTATTCCCACCTTGCTGAGAGTTTTTATCAGGATTTTGTCAAATGCCTTTTTTCTATCAAATGATATGACTATGTGATTTTTATCTCTCAATCTGTTTATGTGATGTATCACATTTATTGATTTGCAAATATTGTACCATCCTTGCATTCCTGGGATAAATCCTACTACTTGGTCATGGTGTATGATCTTTCTGATGTACAGCTGGATCTGATTTGCTAGAATTTTGTTGAGGATTTTGGCATCAATGTTCATGAGAGATATTGGCCTGTAATCCTCTTTCATTGTGTTGTCTTTATCTGGTTTTAGTATTAGGGTGATGCTGGCTTCATAGAAGGTGTTTGGAAGTGTTCCTTCTTCTTGAATATTTTTGAATAGTCTGAGGAGGATAGATTTTAATTCTTCCTTGAATGTTTGGTAAAATTTTCCTATGTAGCCATCTGGACCTGGGCTTTGTTTGCTGGAAGCTTTTTGATGACTGCTTCAATTTCTTCCATAGTTATTGGACTACTGAAATGTTTAGATTATTCCTGATTGAGTTTTGGAAGGTTATATTTTTCTAGGAATATGTCCATTTCCTCCAGGTTGTCCAATTTGTTGGAATAGAGTAGTTCATAGGATTTTTTAACAATCCTTTGTATTTCGGTGGGGTCTGTTGTTATTTCTCCTCTTTCATTTTTGATTTTGTTTATTTGAGTCTTCTCTCTGTGCTTCTTGGTGAGCCTGGCTAGAGGTGCATCAATCTTGTTTATCCTTTCAAAGAACCAGCTCTTGGTTTTGTTGATCTTATGAATTGTTTCTTTGGTCTCCATTGTGGGAGCCCCTTTCCACATCCTGCATGTTTCAGGGTTCCCGGTTCAGGGTTCGGGTTCTGAAGGAGGCTGTATGCAAATGAAGAGAGAGAGTAGAACATATTAATTTGGCAATATTGGGGGGCCAGGCGGGAGCCTTCTTCCAGTGGAAAGGACTGCCACTTGCTCTGGCCTTTTTCTCCCTTTTATTAAGGCTTTGGGACACACCCCTAGCTTTAGGCAGGAAATAACAAAACAGAAATTAACATGAAACAAACTGGTAGAGGCTGCTTCAGCCAACAATGTTTCAACTAAACAGTGAGTGATTAGCTCTGACCTTTCAGAGCAGTTAAGGTTGACCAGCTTTCTGGCCTCCATTGTTCTTACATTTAGTAAGAACAATGTTTGCTTTCCGACATCTCTCCATTTTCTTTCCTCTAAAAAATCTTGCATCTGCAGACTAGAAATAAATATTAAGAACAAAAAATAAGACAAGCAACAATGGCTATGCTAAGAGGTAAATGTGTAAGTCTATAGTTTCTTTCTTTCTGGATCAACAGTCCTTTGAGTCCCAGTTTCAATGTCCAACAGTTTTTTGAGTATACATGTTAGCAATGATATTTTAGTTCTGGATGGTGGACAAATGGTGGCAATGCAGGTCCGACCCTCTCTGATTTGGTCCTGGGCAACCTGCATCAATGCACAGCTGCTGACTGTTAGGATGGCAAGGTATCGTCAGCATCTTCCATCTCTGGACTGTTTCTCCTCTTGTCTTCATAGCTGGAGCATTCTCTGTTGTAGGAATTCACATGGTCTTGGAGCTGTTTTTCTGAAAATATATACATATTCTCAACCAAAAGTTAGTAAGGGATTTTTTTCTATAAATTTGACTTTGGATTCTTTTTATTTGTGCCCAAATGATTTTCCTTTGGCTTGTTTTAATACTATGCATGTTTTTCATGGGTGTCTTGCTGTTAAGTAAAAAAAAAATTTTCTAGATGTAATTTGCTTACAGGATACTTTTCCTTACATAATATTACTATACTATCCCCCCTTTTTTGATTTAATTATGAGGAGGCTTTTGGAAAATTTTTATAATGCAAATATGACTGCTTTATGTTTATTGCATGTTAAGTAATTTTACCATGCAATGAACTACCAATAGAAATTTAAGTTAATACTTTAGGAACAACTTTTTTCCAGTACAATTAAATTTTTTTGAATATTCACCTATTTCAATTAACCAATTAAATTAATTTGAAAATTTAACTACTATTTTATTGTTAAATTTAATATTCTAACAACAATCTTAGTTTTATCCTGTAAATATTAGTGGAAAGGATTATTTGCATTCTTGAGTAGGCCCGGAGCATTCCTGGTATTAATTTGGATTTAGAATATAGGGCAGCTGTCAGCCAAGTCTGTCTGTTGCTGGGTCCCAATCTGAGCTGCACCAAATCTTTGTCTGTCATCTGTGTCCTGAACGGAGCTGGGCCAAGTCTCTGTCTTGTCACCTGGGTCCGGATCGGAGCTGGGCGTGGGAAGTGAAGCAGCCATGGAGCAGGAGACCTCCCTCAGAAGGGGCGAAGGTTCAAGCCCTTGCAATGTTGAGGGGGATGAGGATCTGTGCCTCACCTCTGTTGATCCCCAAGTTTTCTCCTGATGGCCCCTCTGCGACTGTGCCTGTCCTAGGTTGTTCCTTCTCTGAAGAATCTTACCTGTCACTGGCTAATCAGCCATCCTCCAGGGCCAAGCAGGTTGATGTGAAGTTCAGTTCCATCTCCTTGGTAGCCGATGCCTTTGTGGCCTCCATGCCCAGTACCTGCCTTGGGATCCCCTCACCTGCTGGCAGGGTCCCAGCACTGATTACATATCTTAGGGAACCCAGGTTTCTTCTCCAGGGAGGGCCTAGCTCACACCACTGGGTGAGAGACAGATTCATGGTACCAGCCAACACGAGGCTTCAACCTCAGCATGAACAGAAAGCTCAGGCGACAGCTGTAGGAGGGTCCCTCTTGGCAAAAAGAGCAAGAAAAGCCAATTTAGAATGCGCAAGTGCCTTCTCACTGCCTTTATTCCTTTTATGTTATTTTTTAAAATTGCTACCAAATATTCAGAGAATTAGATTGTAAGTTTGTTTGGGATATTTGTCAAAAAAATCATAATGACATTGTAGAATAATATTATGTGAGGATATTATTTTGTTCTAGGCCATGGCAATTCAATTTCAAACTGGCTATCAATTTCTTTTTATATAGACAAGGTCTTAGTTACTTTATTAGAATACTTAATCAAATTGCTTACAAAAACATTGGCTCTTTATTTAGCTGAAAACCTTGATTAATAACATGAAATCTTCTCCTTTTGGTTCCTTTACGCCATTTTTCTTTAAAAAATAAAGACCAGTTCTGGGTTTTTCTTTTTCTGCAGCTTTTGCAGAGAGATTCCAGCTTAAAACCCTGCTAATATGTCCAAAAAGGTGGACCATTGCGCACATTTCTTTTTAAGCTGGGCTTCTCTCCTCATGAGTACAGAAATTCCAGACACATCTCTAAATTTTTAAAACTTTTTCATGGCGAGAAAGGAGACTTTAGATTAGTATACTGGGAGAGTGGACTGTCATACTGGATTGCCACAGTGTCTCTCTTCCTCCACATCCTGCTTACTTCAGGGGGGAAAGCATCAGTAACAAATCTGGCTGAATTTCTTTTCATGCTTAAAAGATAAAGACAGATCTTAAATTTTTTCTTTCTTTTTTGCTTTCCGAAGTAATAACTAGCACCTAATTTGGCCAAGATTAGCATTTCCCTGCAATTTCTCTTATAATTTTTAAATGAAACCTTCAGTAATCTCATTGCAGGAGAGCAGAGAGCCTTGCCCTTTCCTGCTACCTTTGAATTTCTCCACACGAGAGGCAGTTTCAGCAGTGGAGTTTCGCTTATTACAGATTTCAGATTCCAAATGCAAACTAAGATTTTAATTTGAACAAGAAACCACATTATTTAAGCATGCAAACCAAAAGTCTATAATAAAGTTTACTTTATATTTATAACCTAATTCTTCCCCATTAGCCTGACTGCAAAAGACATTCCCCACCCTACTTACAGATCTCGACTCTGTAGTTAATCCGTGGGCTTTGCGTACATTGAATTCCCCTCACCTTTTCCTAGGTGAATCTTCCCTCACCATTTTCCTTGGTGAATTTTCCTTCCTTCGCTCTTAGGCGAATAATACCTTCTCCTCCAGACGTCCCGTGGTCAGGCACCAGATGTGGGAACCTCTTTCTACATCCCGTGTGGTTCAGGGTTCCCGGTTCAGAGTTCGGGTTCTAAAGGAGGCCGCACGCAAACAAAATGAGAGACTAGAAAACAATAATTTGGTGATACTGGGGGGCCAGGCGGGAGCCTTCCTCTAGTGGAAAGGACTGCCACTTGCTCTGGCCTTTTTCTCCCTTTTATTAAGGCATGGGACACACCCCTAGCCTTTAGGCAGGAAATAACAAAACAGAAATTAACATGAAACAAATTGGTAGAGGCTGCTTCAGCCAACAATGTTTCAACTAAACAGTGAGTGATTAGCTCTGACCTTTCAGAGCAGTTAAGGTTGACCAGCTTTCTGGCCTCCTGTTTGCATCCATTTAGTAAGAACAATGTTTGGTTTCCGACACTCCATGTTGTTTATCTCTGCTCTGATCTTTACTATTTCCTTCCTTCTGCTTACACTGGGCTTTTCTTGTTGCTCTCTTTCTAGCTTTTTGAGTTTTAGGGTTAGGTAATTTATTACCATTGTTTCCTGTTTTTTGCAGTAGGCTTGTAGAGCTATGAACTTCCCTCTCAAGACTGCTTTCACTGTGTCCCATAAATTTTGTATTGTTGTGTTGTCATTGTCATTTGTTGCCATGATGTTTATTTCCTCCTTGATCTCTCTGGTTACCCAGTCGTTGTTTAATGGCATGCTATTTAGTCTCCATGTGTTTAATTTCTTTATATGGTTTTTATTGTAATTGATTTCCAGTTTTATGCCACTGTGGTCCAAGAAAATGCTTGATATGATTTCTATCTTCTTGTATTTGAAGAGACTTTTCCTATGACCCAACATATGGTTTATCTTTGAAAATGACCCATGTGCACTGGAGAAGAATGTATATTTTTATTTTTATTTTTTGCAAATATGCATGGATACGCTGTTCCTGAGGTTTATATGCAAATATAGGAAGCACAGAATAGCTAAAACAATTTTTAAAAAGAATAAACATAGTTGAGGATTTATACCTTCAGATTTCAAAACTGGGGAAAGTTGGGAGATGTTGGCCAGTTATAAGATAAATAAGCTCTTGGGATATAATGTACAGCATGGTAACTCTTGTTAACAATACTGCATTATAAACTTGAAAGTTGCTAAGAGAGTAGATGTGAAATGTTCTCACCAAGCACACACAAAAAACACAGTAATTGTGTGAGATGATAGAGGAATCAATGAAGCCTGTGGTGATAATCATTTCATAATATAAATGTGTATCAAATCAGCACATTGTGTACCTTAAACTTACAGAGCATTGCATGTCAATTATATATTAAATAGAGGCCCGATGCACAAAATTCATGCACAGGGGAAGGAGGGTCCCCTCAGCCCAGCCTAGACTCTCTCCAATCCAGGACCCCTTAGGGAATGTCCGGCTGCTGGTTTAAGCCCAATCCCAAGGATGGGACCTAAACTGGCAGTCAAACATCCCTCTCGTAATCCTGGACCACTGGCTCCTAATAACTCACCTGTCTGTCTGTCTGATCTCCCCTAACTTCCCCCACTGCCTTCCAGGTTGCCCCCATCTGCCCCCTCCCTTCTGCTGGTCACTCCTAACTAATACCCCCCCACCAGCCTGGTCACTCTTAACTGCCCCCCATTGGCCTGATCACCCCTTACTGCCCCCCCCCCTATTTTTCTGGTCCCCCCATGCAGCCTGCTTGTTCAATAGTTTGGTCATCCCTCACTAACTTACCTGCTTTTGTGAGGGTGTGATGCTCAATTTGCATATTACCTCTTTATTATATATGATACAGCTGGAAAATATTTTTTAACTTTTAAAAGTTTTATCACAATGCTATAGTAATCTAGATGGTTGGTATTGACATAAAGATGAACATTTAGATCACTGGAACAAGATTGAGAATCCAAAAATAAATCCATACATCTATGATCAATTTATTTTCAATAAGGATGCCAAATAGTCATGTCTACACATGGTGCTGGAACACCTGGATACACACATGCAAAAGAATGTATTTGGACCTTTATGCCATACACAAAAATTAACTCAAACTGGAAGAATGATCTAAATGTAAGAGCTGAAATTATAAATTTTATATGCACAAATCTTGCTAATCTTGCATTAGGTGACAGTTTCTTAAATGTGACACCTAAAGGATAGGTAACAAAAGAAAAAGATAAATTGGACTTCTTTAAAATTAAAAGATTTTTTTGTGTCAAAAGATACTATTAAAAGGTTAAAAAACAATCCAGAGGATGGAAAACATATTTTCAAATGATATATATGAAAAGGGTCTATTCTCCAGAATATACGAAGAACTCACAATTTAAAATGGACTAAGAATCTGAATAGAGATTTACCTAAAGAAAATACACAGGTGAATGTAAGCATGAAAAAATGTTCTAGCTCATTCATCATTAGGGAAATGCAAGCACAATCATGGGTCACTACTTCACACCCATTAGGATGGCCATTTTCAAACAAAAACATGAGGACAATGAAGATGTGGAGGTACTAGAGCCCTTATATCATGTTTTTAGAACCTAAGATGGCACAGCCAATGTGGAAATAGTTTGGTACTTTCTCAAAATATTAGATATAAAACTACTATATTTAATATTCCTTAATAAGCATGGTACTTATTAAGAAATATTCTAGGAGTCAACATATGTGGACATGCTGCAGATAACTGGATGAAGGAAGAAATGGAGTTGTGATGTAGGCCCAAGGACTGGCTCTGGCTCACCTATGGCAAACTCTGGAGCAGAAAGGATTCATCAGAATTTTCCTGCATTGGACCAAAATAGTGACCTGTATACACCCCTGTGATTCAGTCATCAGATGTGGCATGTCCTGGAGGGCATGACCTTGGGCAAGGCAGATTTCTGTAGCTAAGTCCCTTTGGGAACTGACAGATAGCTAAAGGTGGCCTGCTGACAGCCCTCCCAGCCATGAATGCAAAGCCTTCCTTGATGGGAGGCTGGGTACTGTGTCTGTTTGTCCATCCTACAGGGAATAGAGGAAAGTGTTGTTTGTGGAGTAGAAGCACCTGAGCCCAGTGGATGTGGGACTTAGGAGGGAGGAGAGAAGTCGTGAGTATGAGGCAGTAAGGGAATGAGAGTGGCAAGTGACAAATCCCAGAGATAGTACTGCAAAAAAGGGTGGGAGGCACACTGTTGACATAGTGGGCCTGTACTGTGAGCTGGAGGGAAAGCCCCGCAGCTGCGGCACAGTCCCTAGTCAGCTGGTGTCAGGGTAGACACTGAGTGGAGTTGCTCCTAAGCAAGGCTGGTGGGAACTTTGCTTCAGGCTGGAGCTCAGTGACCCCAGTGCAGCAGTGAGTTGTCAGAGTTGTCCTGCATTGGACCAGCTGGTGTATTGGTTGGCAGCATAGGTTGGGGAGGTAGTCCTACCTCTCTGGATGGAGTTGGCTAATTATTCCAGGGAGACTCTAAGCTGCTTCCTGAATAAAGCACTCCTAGGCCTTATGTGCCTAAACTCCTTTTCAGAGGTTCCCCAGGCAAAACTCCCAGAGAATGCTGGCAAAGCAGGAGCTGGCCCAGGGTGGAGCACAGCAGCTGGGAGATGAACAGACACCAAATGCAGCCTGCATCCCCCACTGATCAACTGTGTGCCTTGGAGCAAGTCCTTAAACCTATGTTATCCCCTTCAACAGTTACATGAGAAATAATGCTCCGATCTCTAAGGAGCATTCATAGCCAATGTATAGGACTCTTACCAACTCAGAAGGAAACTGATCAGGGTGAGAAAGGTTCTGAGACTTGTGCTCCCCGACCAGAAGGTAACCCGGGGCTACCAGGGTGCACACAAAGTCTGAGCTCACCACACTCCCTATCCCCACTCTCTTAGTCGTGAGCTCCAAATTGGTTCACATGATGAACACAAGCCACACAAATCACTCACAGGATGACTTGAGAAAAAGCAATTAAATGCTTTCTTAATTGTAGGATGGCAAAAGGTTAATGAGTTACTATAAAAACCTGTCCCTGCCATCTGGTGGTTGTCACCAAAGCCCGCATGCAGGGAGCAATCCCAATTTGTAAGACAGGACGAGGAGATCGCTCTAAGTGAGGAAAAGGGTGAGGGCTCAGGGTACCAATGGTGGGGCCCCTAAACTCAGGGCCCAGTGCATCCCAGCTGGCCTCAGACATCCCAGGGCTGCAAGGAAGATTTAAAACCAAGTTGGAAGAACTTGGGATGAGACAGGGAGCCAAAATCACACATTATTTCCAACAGGTTTTTTTTCTGGGATTCAGCTCTAATGAGGGATGGCCCTGATAACCACATTGCCAGCACAAACAAGGAGAAGAAGAGAAAAAAGTGACAAATGAGAGAAAATCTAGCCAACACAGAGAGAGGAACAGACAGAGGCAGGGTCTGCAGTCCCTACAAAGACAATGAGACAAAAGAACCTAGACAGACAAAAGAAAGGATGAGAACTGAAATGCCAGAAAATGAAAAATGACTGGCACAGACAGGCCATAAGAAGTGGATAAAAGTGTGGGTAATTTTCTGGAATCAGAGCCAGGAAAGAACCTTTGAGGGTTTTGCTTTGTTCTAGGCAAACATGTCCTCTTCTAGATTCCACAGCTCCCAGGAATCATCAAAAGGAATGACCCTTCTCCTTTGGCAGCTGTAAAGAGGAATGGCCTCAGCTCTGCCTCTGACCACCACACTCACACACACACACACACTCATACACATTATAAGTACGTACACACACGATCACAAGTACACATTACAAGCATGCATTACATATCACAATACACATGCATGTATGTGTGCATACACACATGCACACACTAGCATACATACACAAATCTTCATATTGTCACACACATGCACACATCCATACATACACACATGTGCACACATGAACAAAATACACTCGTACGTACACATTCATATGCACAGGTATATAAAGCACACACATGTTTAAACAAGTACACACACAAATACATACAACCCCAAGCACAGCCAGTTCTCACCACCCAAGAGCAAGAGCCAGTTCTCATGTGGAGGAGGCCACAGTGTCAGGCTGACTCTCACTCCAGGTGCATCTCAGAGGCCCCAGTTTTTCAGCCCTCATCCTGGCAAAGGTAGGGCTGATTTTCTGGGACAAAGAGGATGAACCCAGAAAATCCATACATTCAAAGGGCTGCACAGCCTGTGGCTTTCAGAAGGCCAAAATCCTGGCTGGCTATCTCTGTTATTCCAGGAAGCCAGTGCACCAAGGAACATGGAAGGCTGGTGGACCTTGGGGGTTAGCAGCACTAACGCTAAGCACCTCCTCTGTTGAGATAGTGGTGGCTCAAGGCAATTTCCTAACCTGATAATCTTTTTACTGTTTAGCAAACTTTAACTTTGATATGCCTGTATGCATTGCTAAAGGACAAATGTGTATTCAAGTAAATAAATAGCAGATCAGGCCAGGAGTCAGTGTGTTTTCTCAAGAAAGAGGCTCCACCTGGCCCCCAATGCCTTCTAAATTCATATTTCTTATACAACATTTTCATTTGTGTATCAGCCCCTCCTTCAGGTCCTAAACCTCATTGTGAAGGTCATGACCTGTCAACTTCAAGGACCTGGCAGGGAAATGCAGAGGTCATTCCTCACCTGTTCTTCTAGGGTTTGACTTTTTCACAAGCAGGAAACCTCACTCCCAACAATCACTTGCCAGGACTCTGGCAGCTTCCCACCACAAAACAGGTTCTAACCAGCCACAGCAAACTGCTTCAGGGAGAAGGTGCCCTGTCTTCTCAGCTTCACTCACTCCACCACCACTGCACTCTACCTCTGAGGACCATTTGCTCTTTCAAGTCAAGGTCTCAGCTTAAAAAAAAAATCTATGGCCCTAGCTGGTTTGGCTAAGTGAATAGAGCATCAGACTGCAGACTGATGGGTCCCAGGTTTGATTCAGGTCAAGGGCATGTACCTTGGTTGCAGGCACATCCCCAGTAAGGGATGTGCAGGAAGCAGCTGATTAATGTTTCTCTCTCATCGATGTTTCTAATTCTCTATCCCTCTCTCTTCCTCTCTGTAAAAAATCAATAAAAATATTTTTAGAAATCTATGCAAACAAACACCAAAATATCAACATGAAGGTTTCAGTATCTATTTTTTCACATTATCTTGAGTCCTTGATTTTCCTTCTTCTCTCTCCTATTCCAGGACCATGTGGCTAACTCACTTTCCTGGAGACTCTGCCCTGCAGAGTTTGCCCCATTACCCTCTTTTATCTCCCCCGCTTCTTTTCCTTCTATTAATCACCATACTGTTGTCTGTATCTATGAGGCTTGCTCCCTTAATCCACTCACCTTTTCCACCTATAATTGTCTCTTTTATTTCCAGCAATAAACCAAGGCTGCATCTAGCTGGCTCCACCTAGCCAGCTGAGTTTTTTGGGGACTCATGTCACCTTTGAGGCTCCTAGCAGAGGCATGCCAGGTCTTTGGAAAGTTTCCCTGGTTCTATGCCAGCGTCCAGCAGCTGCATGGCCACTGTGCCAGAGGGCGACATCCAGGGCCCAGAAGGGCATCAGCAGTGATGTCTTCACAGGCCTGGTTCTGGGGAGTGATTTTTCCTGCAGCTCTATCTTTTGTTTCTGTGTCTTTGGAAGGTCTGAGGTTTCTGTTCCTGCTAGAAACCACTCAATAGCTATTCTGCTTTAAAATAAAGAGCATGTGCATCACTTTAAATCATTGTCATGGGTACGGTCTGTGTCTCCCTCCTGCATCCTCTGGACTGAGCTGCATGTCTCCAGCCACACTACTGGAAGCCCCAGGAGCACAGAGCCCCAATCTGTCCATAGCTTTAAACCTTACTTCTCTGGCTATTGTCCCACATCTTTTTAGACACAAATATACAAGGATGTGTACACACGCCATACACATCACACACACTACTTTTGCTTATGTTCCATTCTGTATTTTCCAAAAGTTACTAGAAGTTGACACATTCTATCCTTCAACTCCTGGCCTGCTTGTGTTCAGTCCTCCTCACCGAGAAGAGGAAGAGAGGAGCCACAAGCCTTGGGCTGGGGGAAAGGGCAGTGGAGGTGGTCAGTACTCAGAGTTTGGGAGTTACATGGAGATAAATCAAATGCTACAGAAGTTTATTCCACAATTTTAAATGATGTAAACTAACACCTCAAATGTTGGGCCCAAAGGTTTTTCTTTAGCTTATTACTCTTGAGGAATAATATTCACCCAAGGATGGTAGATGTACAGCCAGATGGCACTGCCACGCCATTTGCTGTTCCTGAATTCCTTTTGAGCCCCACCTTTCTTCTTCAGAGTGAGCTGCATGCTGCTCTGGTAAGGACGATAACTCAGGTGACACTTAGAGTGAATGGATCAGAGGAAAGAGTCGTTTTGAGGACTGATAATGAACATTTCTATGAATTCTAATAAGCTCAGCCCAGTGAGAAAAACACTTAAAGAACAAACCACCAGAGGATAACTCAAAAGCAAACAGAAGCAAATTCAAGATTCAGGGAACAAAATGTCAAGGAACTCCATGTTGAGAGGTAATTTCGAAATGTGTGCGCTCTCAGATCCCATTGCCGCAGTGACTTCCTTTGGGTAGTTGCTACCACCTTCCTCTCAACAATGGTCTGAAACAGCCAATCACAACTGCCAGGTCCATCTTAAAGCTGGTCCATCTGTCTAGCACTGGCTGCTAGTGACATGGACTCTCCATGATTCTTCAATGCAGCAGTTGAAAACTTGAGCCCTGGAGGAAGAGAGCTTGAGGGTTGAGTTTTGGCTTCATTGCTTGTTGGTGGTGCTTGCCACTCTGGGCCTCAAATTAAAATGGGAATAAAAGATCTTGAAACCAATATGGAGGCATAGGTGAACACCTAAGCTGCTGCAACACACAACAATTTCAAAACTACAACTAAAAGACAGAACAGACACTATCCAGAACCTCAGAAAAGCTGACTGAGTGAAAATTCTACAACTAGAAGCAAAGAGAGGGACTCACGAAGACTGAGAGGAGCTGTAAAAAGCTGAGGTACAGAGACATGCTCATGGAAAGGATGGGCGGAGGAGGGTCTGGCTGGCTTTCTCTAGCAGGAGGGAGACAAAAAATCCCAACTGCACTGAACCCCAGCTCCAGGTGAGACTCATACGGGGGAGTCTGGACTGTTGTAAAAAGGAAGGAGTGCATGGAAACTTAGGGGAGCTGTGAAAGACAAAGCTCTGGGGGCACGCAAAAGTGCGAAAGTGCTCTGACTGCTGATTGTGCCACTGGCTTTCTCTAATGGGAGGAAAACAGAATCTCACAACACACTGAAATCCAGGTCCAACTGCTCTGAACTCCAGTTTCAGGCAAGACCCTGGGGGCCCAGACTCATACGGGTCCCTAGAACACATGGAAACTCAGGAAACCAGAAAGGCAGAGGTCTGGAAGCTCACACACGCTCACAGAAGGCAGAGGCCTGAAGGCGAGCACGCATGTGCAGACACAGCTGATCCTCACAACCAATTGGTTTGTTGGTCAATTCCCATGTGATACCAACAACAATCAAGAATTAACTACAACAAAGCTGTACACACGGTCCACAAAGGGGTGCACCAAGAGTGTCCACCTCAGATAACTGAGGAGGCAGAGCTACTTGGCCACATAGGACACCTAGCACACAAAACTACTCTACCAACTCAGGGAAGCAGCAAAATATGCGAAGACAAAAGAACAGATCACAAATGAAAGAAATAAAGGAAAACAAATGACTAGATATAGAGTTCAAAACCATGGTTTTTAAGGTTTTTCAAGAATTTCCTAGAAAAGATGAATAAATTTAATGAACCCAAGAGGAGATGAAAAAGGACCAATTAGAAATGAAAAAGGACCAACTAGAAATTAAACATACACTGACTGAAATAAAAAATATTATGCAGAAACCTAACAGCAGACTAGAGGATCACAAGAATCAAGTCAAAGATTTGAAATACAAAGAAGCAGAAAACACTTCACTGGAAAAGAAAAAAGAAAAAAGAATTAAAAAATGTGAAGATAGTGTAAGGAGCCTCTGGGACAGCTTCAAGCATATCAACATCTGAATTATTGGAGTGCCAGAAGAGGAGAGAGAGCAAGATACTGAAAACCTATTTGAAGAAATAATGACTGAAAACTTCCCACACCTGGTGAAAGAAATAGACTTACAAGTCCAGGAAGCACACAGAACCCCAAACAAAACAAAAGAAATCTAAAGAGGACCACACCAAGACACATCATCATTAAAATACCAAGAGCAAAAGACAAAGAGAGAATATTAAAAGCAGCAAGAGAAAAACAGTTAATTACCTACAGGGGAGCACCAATACGATTGTCAGCTGATCTCTCAGCAAAAATTATGCAGGCCAGATGGGAGAAGCAAGAAATATTCAAAGTGATAAATAGCAAGAACCTACAACCAAGATGACTCTACCCAGCAAAGCTGTCATTCAGAATTGAAGAGCAGATAAAGAGCTTCACGGATAAAAAAAAAACTAAAGGAGATCATGAACACCAAACTAGTATTATATGAAATGCTGAAAGGTATTCTTCAAGAAATGGAAGAAGAAAATGGTAAAGGTAAAAATTATGAACAACAAATACATATCTATCAACAAGTGAATCTAAAAATCAAGTGAATAAAAAATCTGATGAACAGAATAAATTGGTGAATATAATAGAATTAGGGGCATAGATAGGGAGTGGACTGATAATTCTCAGGGAGAAACAGGTGAGGGTGGGTGCAGGGAGAGACTGGACAAAAATCATACATCTATGGATGAGGACAATGGGGAAGATGTAAGGGCAGAGGGTGCGGTGGGAGCCAGGTGGAGGGGAGATATGGTGGGGAAAAGAGAAACAATTGTAATAGTCTGAACAATAAAGTTTTATTAAAATTTTTTAAAAAACTACAACTAAAAGACAAAACAGACATCATCTAGGACCACTAGAAGGCTGGAGAAAAGCAAACTGAGACTCAGAGGAGCTGTAGAAGTAAAGGCAGAGGTATGGAGGCATGCACACAGAGAGGGCTGGCAACTGTCTTTTTCAAGTAGGAGGGAGACAAAAGCTCCCAACTGCTGTGAACTTCATTCAGTTCTGGGAGAAACTCTGGGGATTCAGACTCATACGGAAAGAAACTGGACTGTCTGGAAGCTAGTGGAACTTGAGGGTGGCTTTCTCTCAGAAGTGCTTGCAGCACTTACTGCAGGCCATTTAGATCTAGGGGCTGATGGGAAGCCATTGCTGTTTGCTCCACCCTGAGATTCTACCTCATCCCAGCTATGCGCAGAGGCTTTTGCATGTGAATGACCTGGTCTTTGAAATCTAAACTTACATAACAAATTGCAGCTGAGTCAATGAAACCCAGAACATCCAAAATAAGGCCCAAGGCCCCACAGCAGCTTGCATTGCTTCATAGCTGTGCCTCACCTCCAAGACTCAAACAAAAAAGAGGAATCTACAGACCTCTTTGTAGCTCCTGCTGGGTGGCCTCAGGCAGAAGCTAAATTAGCACCTCTTTGGAGTTCCAAGAGCCAGTGTACCCAGTGATCAGAGTGGGACCATCCAGATTACAACTCCTCAGATTCATAAGGGACGTACTCAAGGGGAAGATTCAGTGAGCACCAAAGCCTTACTGAAGCAAGTCTTGTCTCATAAGGGTGTCTCCAGCACAGAAGTTCTCCCATCATAGACACAGCTGATCCTCACAGCCAATTGGCCTGGAGGTCAATTCCTCCCAGTGATATCAACAACAATCAAGACTTAACTACAACAAGACTGTGCACACAGCCCACAAAGGGGTGCAACAAGAGTGTCTACCTCAGGTAAATGGGGAGGCTGAGCCACTGGGTCCCATAGGACATCTAGCACACAAAGCCACTCAATCAACACAGGGAAGCAGCCACAATGCAGAGACAAAGAATCATGTCACAAATGAAAGAAATGGAGGAAAGCAAACTACTGGATATAGAGTTCAAAATCATGGTTATGTGGTTTTCAAGAATTTTCTAGAAAAGGCAAATAAATTTAGTGAGACTTCAATGATATGAAAAAGGACCAACTAGAAATTAAACACACATTACCTGAAATAAAAAATAATATACAAAGATTCAACAGCAGACTAGAGGATCACAAGAATCAAGTCAAAGATTTGAAATACAAAGAAGCAAAAAAAAAGCACCCAACCAGAAAAGCAAAAAGAAAAAAAGAACCCAGAAATATGAAGATAGTGTAAGGATCCTCTGGGACAGCTTCAAGCATACCAACATCTGAATTATTGGGGTGCCAGAAGAGGAGAGAGAGCAAGATACTGAAAACCTATTTGAAGAAATAATAACTGAAAACTTCCCCTACTTGGTGAAAGAAATAGACTTACAAGTCCAAGAAGCACACAGAACCCCAAACAAAAAGAATCCAAAGAGGACCAAACCAAGACACATCATAATTAAAATGCCAAGAGCAAAAGATAAAGAGAGAATATTAAAAGCAGCAAGAGAAAAGCAGTTAATTACCTACTGGGGAGCACCCATATGATTGTCAGCTGATTTCTCAGCAAAAACTATGCAGGCCAGATGGGATTGTCAAGAAATATTCAACGTGATGAATAGCAAGAACTTACAACCAAGATAACTCTACCCAGCAGAATTGAAGATCAGATAAAGCACTTCACAAATAAGAAGAACCTAAAGGAGTTCATCAACACCAATCCAGTATTATATAAAATGCTGAAAGATGTTCTTTAAGAAGAGGCAGAAGAAGAAAAAAGTAAAGATAAAAATTATGAACAATAAATACATATCTATTAACAAGTGAATCTAAAAATCAAGTGAATAAAAAATCTGATGAGCAGAATAAATTGTTGAATATAATAGAATTAGGAGCATAGAAAAAGAGTGGACTGACAATTCTTGGGGGCAAAGGGCTGTGGAGAATGTGGGAAGAGACTGGACAAAAATTGTACATCTATGGATGAGGACAGTGTGGGAGGGGGGGTAAGGGCATAGGGTGAGGTGGGAGCCAGGTGGAGGGTTGCTATGAGGGGAAAAAGATAAACAACTGGAATAATCTGAACAATAAAGATTTATTTAAAAAATAAAAAATGGGAATAATAGTAACTATCAGTGTTCCTAGAGCATTAGATAAATGGATCTATAAGAAGGTGCATCCATCCAGGTTCAATCAATGGAATAGAACCAGCAGGAGATATATATTAAGAGGTTTGTTGCAGGAATTAGCTCATGTAACCATGGGGCAGGTGGGGCAAGTCTAAAGTCCATAGGCCAGGTGGTCAGAAAAGACAGGCTGGGGCTCTCAGGGACAAGCTGAAGCTACAGTGCACACCTGAAATTTCTCCTTCAGGAAAACCTCAGCTCTGCTTTTAACACTTTCTATCTGATTGAATCAGAACCAGGATGTCTAGGATAATCTCCTCTCCACAGTCTTGGTTTTGAACTTTAATGATATCTACCTTCACAGGAACACCTAGTTAGCATTTGATTGAATAACCAGAGACTATAGCTTTAGCAAGGTGACACATAGTACTGCCCATCACAGAAGTGTTAGCATAATGGCTGGCTCAGAAATACATCACTCAACAAAAAGCATTTACTGATGAGGTTGACACAATGAGTCAAGCTTCCCCACTTTTCAGCCTCCATCTCACGTGATCAATTGCATCCTCTTCTTCCTTTCCAAATCTTCTTCCAAAGAAGGCTGAGGACTCATGCAAAGGAAGCAAAAGGCAGGTGACCCTCTTCTACTTATCCTTAAGCAAACACTTCCAGGGCAAGCCCTGTGTCAGCCCAGGGCCAGGAGCTGTACATACGGATGCAGGAACATGTTGGTCCCTGACCTCCTGGAGTCCTGCTTTCCTCAATCTCTCTTCTCTGGCCACACACCTCCATGCCAAGCCCATTCTAGTACACAGGCCTCCTCTACAGCTGTCCTACATAGGCACCTGGCCAAGGGCACAAAAATCTAGGCCATTTGCTGATCTCAGCACCTGCTTGAAGTAGCATCATTTTCTAATTCAATTCAATGGAGTCAAGAAACTAGTGGCACCCTGGCAGTACATTTAACCATGAGGCATTCACTCATGGACAGAAAAGAAATGCCCCAGGCACCACTTGCTAATCAACATGGACATCACACTTCCCTAATCACAGGTATAAAGGTGATGATGTAGTGAGAAGCACTTCTCAGCTCCTGGGTGCTGTTTCCATTCCTATTTTGTCTGCAGGCTCTTCTAAGCACTCATCCTGAAGGTTTCTGCCCCCTCATTCCCAGTTCCTTTCACCCTATCTTTTTCAACCCCCAGAGAAATTGTTCTCTATCTAGTGGCCCTCCCACCCATGCCTTCATCCTAGCCTAAAACTGCCCTGCTTAATGGCCTGGCGACAATGCCCACTAAACTAGGACTAATCTGCCATGGTTCTCCTTCCAGTATCCCCTCATTCAGTTCACGTTGGCCTTGTTGAAGCTGTGGTACTCTAGAAGGCCCCACACACCCTTTCCAAGAGCTCAACTCTCCAGTTACAAGAGCTCAGTTAAGCTAATTAATCTTTATGACCTTGAATTTCTCCTCTGAAAAATAGGAATGATCAGAAATCCCACTTCAAGGCTTTGTCATGCAAAACAAGTGAAATAATGTATACAAAGTATCTGACACGTGGCTTTGAGACCATCTCCCACATCCTAGCCAACTTTTGCCCAACCTCCTTCCAAGCTTATATTTATCAGGTACATGAAGCCCAAGCTTCAACCATCTGACTTTATGGCATCCTACCTTTATTTAGCTCAGCTCACTAATCACAGAACACCATGGCCTGGGAAAGGGGAGCATTTTGACATTGACACTTGCTGAGGAAGACTTCCAGAGTAGAAGCAACTGTTGTTAACCTCTTACTCTACTCAGTTTATAAATTGAATTCTATCATATGTCTGTTCGTATAGTAAAACTAATAGTGTATGTATGTATATATATATATATATATATATATATATACACTCAGACTATATATATATACATATATATATATACACTCAGACAATATATATATATACTCAGACTATATATATATATATGTGTGTGTGTGTGTGTATATATATATATATATACACACATACACACACACACACATATATATACATATTAGAGGCCATGTGCATGAAAATTTGTGCACTCAGAGAGGGGTCTCTCAGTTCAGCCTGCACTCTCTCACAATCCAGGACCCTTCCGGTAAGGTCTAGTCCCATCACAGCATGCCGGCAGGGGGAGGGACCAAGATTTCCAGATCACAGCATGGCTCTAGTTCCTGGAGCCAGAGGGCAGGGGAAGGGCCCAGAGGCCAGCCCAATGGCAGCATGGCTCGGTTCCCACAGCTCCCTTCCACTGCTGTGCCAGGGCCCAGAGTTCCCTCCTTCCACCACATTACAGGCCACCAGGACCCAGGACTGACTTTTGCTGCACCACCAGAACCTAGGACTGACTTTCACCACGTGGGCTGGGACCCTAGCCTGGTGTTCGGTTGTCCATCCAGACGTTTGGGTCATGACAGACCCTGGCTTTTTATATATTAGGATATTAGTATATAGGGTTAATCAATATTAGCAGTTTCAGGAATCTACTGGGGATCTTTAAATATATTGGTGTAGCCGAAACCAGTTTGGCTCAGTGGATAGAGCATGGATAGCCTGCGGACTGAAGGGTCCCAGGTTCCATTCTGGTCAAGGGCATGTATCTTGGTTGCATGTGCAGGAGATGGTTGATTGATGTCTTTCTCTCATCGATGTTTCTAACTCTCTATCCCTCTCCCTTCCTCTCTGTAAAAAAAATCAATAAAATATATTTAACAATTAAAAAAAATAAATGTATTGATGTGGATAAGTGTGGGGGGGGGACACTTTATTTCTGACATAAACTAGGTGTTATTTTTCAAGGCTATATTTGTGTTACCAAACAGGGTCATTTTTTCTTCATTCAAGTCAAGTCGGCATGGGCAATAAAAGAAGCAGAAGGGAACTGGCAGTTAATTTTATTTCTTTAATTTTACCTTTTTTTTCAGAGAAAGTTAAAAAATCAACCTACTCCCACTGCCCCTTTGGTTGTTCCCAACAAATTAACTTTTCTTTTTAACCTGTTGGATGTTTAAAAAATTAACTTTATTGTTGAAAATATTACAGATGTCCCCTTCTCCCACCCCCCTTAACTCTTTCTAGCCAGCTAGTTGCCCCTACCCCAGGCCTTCACCACATTATTATGTGTGTCCATTGCATAAAAATTCTTTGGTTAATCTCTCCCCAATAACCCATCCAGACTTCCCTCTTAGATTCATCAGTCTGTTCCATTCTTCTATGTCTCTGGATCTATTTTGTTCATCAGTTTATTTTTTCTTTAGACGCCACATATGAGTGAGATTATTTCACTTACCATAGTACTTTCCAGGTCCCTCCATGCTATCTCAAAGGATAAGAGATCCTTCTATTTTATTGCTGCATAGTATTCCATGGTGTAAATGTACCACCGCTTTTTTATACACTCATCTACTGATGGGTACTTGGGCTGTTTCCAGATCTTAACTATTGTAACTTGTGCTGCTATGAACACAGGAGTGCACATAGTCTTTCTGATTGGTGTTTCAGATTTCTTAGGATATATTTCTAGAAGTGGGATCACTGGGTTATGTGGCAGGCATATATTTAATTTTTTGAGGAAACGCCATAATTTTTTTTATGTGTGTGTGTTTGAAAGTTTTGCAGTATTTTTTTTTTTGCTTTTTTTTATTGTGTTACATGTATACATATCTCCCCATTGCCCCCCATCCCTCCCAGGCATACCCCAAGCCCCCAGTGTCTATATTCATTGGTTATGCTTATATGCATAGATACAAGTCCTTTGATTGATCTCTTATCTACCCCACCTCTCCTTCATCTTCCTGCTATAATATCACAATCTGTTTGATGCTTTACTGCCTCTGAATCTATCCTTTTGTTCATCAGTTTACAATGTTCTTTATTATCCACAAATGAGTGAGATCATGTGGTGCAAAAAAATGAAACTGGACCACCAACTTACACCAAATACAAAAATAAACTCAAAATGGATACAGGACTTAAACATTAGAAAAAATACGAGAGGAATCCACAGGCAGCACAATCTCAGATATATGCCAAAGGAACTTCTTCACTGATACTGCTCCAAAGGCAATGGAAGCTAAAGAAAAAATAAACAAATGGGACTACATCAAAATAAAAAGCTTTTGCACAGCAAAAGAAACCATCAACAAAACAACAAGAAAGCCCACTGTTAGGGAGAACATATTTGCAAATGCTATCACTGATAAAGGTCTAATCTCCAAAATCTACAGCCAACTTATAAAACTTAATAAAAGGAAGATAAATGATCCAATAAAAAAAATGGGCAATAGACCTAAATGGAACCTTTTCAAAATATGACAGAAGGAAGGCCAAGAGACACATGAAAACATGTTCAAAGTCACTAATTATCTGAAAGATGCAAATCAAAATGACAATATGATACCATCTCACACCTGTCAGAATGGCAATCATCAACAAATCAACAAACGACAAGTGCTGGCCAGTATGCGGAGAAAAAGGAATTCTTGTGCACTGTTGGCGGGAATGCAGACTGGTGCAGCCACTGTGGAAAACAGTATGGAGTTTCCTCAAGAAACTAGAAATGGAACTCACATTTGACCCAGCAATCCCACTCTTAGGCATATATCCTACGAAAGTAGAAACACCCATCAGAAAGGATTTATGCACCCCTATGTTCATAGCAGCACCATTTACAATAGCTACAATTTGGAAACAGCCTAGGTGCCCATCAGCAGATGAGTGGATCATAAAACTATTGTACATCTATACAATGGAATTCTATGCTGCCATTAAAAAGAAGGAATTCTTACCATTTGCAGCAACCTGGGTGGAACTGGAGAACCTTATGCTAATTTAAATAAGCCATTCAATGAAAGAGAAACATCACATTATATCACTCATTTGTGGATAATAAAAAACATTATAAACTGATGAAGAAAAGGATAGATACAGAGGCAGTAAAGTATGAAGCAGACTGTCAAATTACAGCAGGAAGATGAAGGAGAGGTGGTGTAGATAAGCGATCAACCAAAGGACTTGTATGCATGCATATAAGCATAACAAATGAACACAAGACATGAGGGGTTTGGGGTATGCCTAGGAAGTGGGGGCAATGGGAAGATATGTATATATGTAACACAATAAAAAAAAGTAATAATAAATAAATAAATAAATAACATTAAAACATAAGTTGTTATTGGCCTGTTCAGGTTTTCTCATTCAGTTTTTGAAGATTTTATTTTTCTAGGAATATGTCCATCTCATCCGGGGTGTCCAGTTTGTTGGCACATACGTTGTTCATAATATTTTCTTACAATCCCTTGTATTTTTGTGGTGTCAGTTTTTATTTCAACTCTTTTATTTATGATTTTTTTATTTGGGTTCTCTTTCTTTGTTTCTTGATAATTATATAAAAGTTCATCATTCTGGTTTATCTTTTCAAAGAAATGGTTCTTCGTTTCATTGATTTTTGTATTGTTGTTTTTTTTAGTCTCTATGTCATTTATTTCCATTCTGTTTTTCATCATTTATTTCCTTCTACTCACTCTGGGTTTGTCTTGTTATTCTCTTTCTAATTCTTTAAGTTGTAGGGTTATATAGTGTATTACCAATTTGTCTTGTTTTTTGAGATAGGCCTATAGTGCTATGAACTTCCCTCTCAGGCCAGCTTTTGCTGTATCCCATAGATTTTGAGTGGTGTATGTTCATTTTATTTGTTCCCAGAAAGGTTTTTATTTCTTACATGATCTCATTGGTAACATATTCATTATTTAATAACACGTTATTTAGGAAGAAACCAAGATGGCAGCATAGTTAAACATCTGAACTTGCTGCCGTGCACAACCACTTAAAAGTACAACTAAAAGAGAAAATGGATATCATGCAGAAACATGAGAAGGCTGCTGAGTGAAAATTATATAACTAGAAGGAAAAAGAAAGCACACTGAGACTCGGAGGAAGTGTGGAGGTGCAGAAATGAAGTGCAGAATTATGGAAGCATGTGCACACAGAAAGGGCTTGGCAACTGAGTAGGCTATTGTCTTTTGCAATCAGGGGGGAGACACAAACTCCCCACTGCTCTGAACTCCAATTCCAGGTGAGACTCTGGGAGCCAGACTCAAACGAGGAGAAACTGGCCTGTCTGGCATCGGTCAGGAATGCAAGGCAACTTTCTCTCAGAGGTGCTTATAGTGATCATTGTTCCTGCACAGTGCCACGGAACAGAGACCCAGGGACAGGGCTGATGATCAGCCATTGTTGTTTGCTCTGCCCAGGTGATTCCCCGAGACCCTGCCCCACCGAATTTACAACCCCACCCAAGCTGTGTGCAGAATCTATTTCATATGATTGGTCTGGCCCTTTGCAATCCAAAACCTAACAAACTTCAGCTGTGTCAGAGATCTCCAGAGTCTCCAAAAGAAGTCCCAAGGCTGGACAGAAGATTGCATTGCATCACAGCTGGGGCTCATCTTGGCATCTACAAACCCCAAACAAAGAGGAGGAATCTGCAGATGTCTCTGGAGCTCCTGCTGGTTGGCCTCAGGCAATGGCTGACTTTGCACCTTCTTGGAGTTCCAAGAGCCAGTGTACTCAGTGGTCAGAGTGAGACCATCCAGATTACACCTCTTCACATCCATAAGAGACAAACTCAGGGGGAAGACACAGTGAGCACCAAAGCCCCACTGAAGCAAGTCTTGCCCCATAAGGGTGTCTTCAGCACAGAAGTTCTCCCATCATAGATACAACTGATCCTCACAGCCAATTGGCCTGGAGGTCGATTCCTCCCAGTGATACCAACAATAATCAAGACTTAACTATAAGAAGACTGTGCACAGAGACCACAAAGTGGTGCACCAATAGTGTCCACCTCAAGTACTTAGGGAGACTCATCCACTGAGTCCTATAGAACACATAGCACTCAAAGTCACTCTATTAACACAGGAAAGCAGCTAAAATGCAGAGACAAAGAAACAGATCACAAATGAAAGAAATAGAGGAAAGCAAACTACTGGATATAGAGTTCAAAACTATGGTTATAAGGTTAACCAAGAATCTTCTAGAAACCTCTGAGAAATATAGTGATACCCTCAAGGATATGAAATACTTAAGCATACACTAACTGAAATAAAAAATAATAAAAAATAATATACTGAGATCCAACCACAGATCCAAGGATCCAAAAAATCAAGTCAAAATTTGAAATACGAAAAAGCCAAAAAACACCCAACCAGAAAAGCAAAGAGAAAAAAGAACCCAAAAATATAAAGATAGTGTAAAGAACCTCTGGAACAATTTCACATATACCAACATTCAAATTATGGGGGTGCCAGAAGAAGAGGGAGAGCAGGATATTGAAAACTTATTTGAAGAAATAATGACAGAAAACTTCCCCCACTTCGTGAAAGAAATAGACTTACAAGTCCAGGAAGCACACAGAACCACAAACAAAAGGAATTCAAAGAGAACCACACCAAAACATTGAAATACCAAGAGCAAAAGCCAAAGAGAGAATATTAAAAGCAACAAGAGAAAAATAATTACCTATAAGGGAGCACCCATACGACTATCAGCTGATTTCTCAGCAAAAACTACGCAGGCCAGATGGAAGTGGCAAGAAATATTCAAAGTGATGAATAGCAATAACCTACAACCAAGATTACTCTACCCAGCAAAACCATCATTTAGAATTGAAGGTCAGATAAAGAACTTCACTGATAAGAAAAAGCTAAAGGAGTTCATCACTGCTAAACCAGTATTATATAAAATGCTGAAGGGTATTCTTTAAGAAGAGGAAGAAGAAAAAGGTAAAGATAAAAATTATGAACAACAAATACATATCTATCAAGTGAATCTAAAAATCAAGTGAATAAAAAATCTGATGAACAGAATAAATTGGTGAATATAATAGAATCAGAAGCATAGAAAGGGAGTGGACTGATAATTCTCAGGTGTGGGGGAGAGGCAGTGAGGGTGCAAGAAGAGACTGGATAAAAATCATACACCTACGGATGAAGACAGGGGAGTAAGGGCTTCGAGTAGGGTGGGAAACATTCATGGGTGCTAAATAACATGCTGAGAAGTCAGTTGACAGTCATATGGGTGCTCCCTTGTAGGTAATTAACTGGAGGGGACATATGGGAAGAAAAAAGAGGAACAACTGTAATAATCTGAACAATAAAGATTTATTTTTTAAAAAATAACATGTTATTTAGCACCCATGAATTTGGATGTTTTGAGTGTTTTTATTGTATTTCATTTCTAATTTTATGACATTGTGATCTGATAAGATGCTTGATATGATTTGGATCTTCTTGAACTTATAGAGGCTTGTTTTGTGTCATAAAATATGGTTTATCTTTGAGAATGAACCGTGTGCACTGCTGATAATGCAGAGCAATGGAATCGCAGCTATCAAGAATGATTTCATTTGGTTTTCTGCATGCACCCTGATTTTATTATATTCACTAGTTTATTCTGTTCATCAGATTTTTTATTCACTTAATTTTTAAATGTACTTGTTGATATATATGTATTTATTGTCACTTCATTGTTCATAATTTTTATCTTTACCTTTTTCTCCTTCCTCTTCTTAAAGAGTACCTTTCAGCATTTCATATAATACTGGTTTGGTGTTGATGAATTCCTTTAGCTTTTTCTTATCTGTAAAGCTTTTTATCTGACCTTCAATTCCGAATGATGGTTTTTCTGGGTAGAGTAATCTTGGTTGTAGGTTCTTGCTATTCATCACTTTGAATATTTCTTGCCACTCCCATCTGGCCTGCAATGTTTTTGCTGAGAAGTCAGCTGACAGTCATATGGGTGCTCCCTTGTAGGTAATTAACTGTTTTTCTCTTGCTGCTTTTAATATTCTCTCTTTGTCTTTTGCTCTTGGTATTTTAATGATGATGTGTCTTGGTGTGGTCCTCTTTAAATTCCTTTTGTTTGGGGTTCTGTACACTTCCTGGACTTATACATCTATTTCTTTCAACAGGCGGGAGAAGTTTTCAGTCATTATTTCTTTAAATAGGTTTTCAGTATCTTGTTCTCTCTCCTTTTCTGGCACACCAATAATTCAGATGTTGGTATGCTTGAAGTTGTCCCAGAGGCTCTTTACACTATCTCCCAATTTTTGGATTCTTTTTTCTTTTCCAGTTGACTGTTTTCTGCTTCTTTGTATTTCAAATCTTTGACTTGATTCTTGCATTCTTCTAGTCTGCTGCTAGGTCTCTGTATAATATTTTTTATTTCAGGTAATGTATGTTTAATTTCTAGTTGATCCTTTTTCATCTCCTCTTGGGTCTCACTAAATCTATCCATCTTTTCTAGGAAATTTTTGAAAAACCTTATAACCGAGGTTTTGAACTCTATATCCAGTCATTTGTTTTCCTCTATTACTTTTGTTTGTGATCTGTTCCTTTGTATCCTCATTTTTGCTGCTTCCCTGAGTTGGTAGAGTAGTTTAGTAGTCCTATATAGCCCCAGTAGCTCTGTTTTCCCAGTTACCTGAGGTAAACACTTTTGGTGTACCCTTTTGTGGGCTGTGAGGATCAGCTTTGTCTACACCAGCCAATTGGTTGTGAGGATCAGCTGTGTCTACACCAGAAGAACTTCTATGCTGGAGTCAGCCTTATGATGCAAGACTTGCAAAATTGCAAAATCCTCTGTGTTCGGCTTGGATGGGGCAAAGTTTCAGGGCTGAGCAGACAGCTTTGGCTCCCCATCAGCCCTGCCCTATGAGGCCCCTGGGTCTCAGTGTTTCTTGGTAATCACTGCAGCCCTCTCTGTGTGCACTCAAGCTCGTGCACCTCCAGACCTTTGCCTTTCCACCTCCCCTGAGTTTCTGTGCACTCCAGGGACCCATATGAGTCTGGGTCCCCAGGTTCTCACCCAAAGCTTGGGTTCAGTGCAGTCAGAACTGGATTTCAGCACAGTTGGGAGGTTCTGTCTTCCTCCTGCAAAAGAAAGCCAGCAGCACAATCAGCAGTCAGTCCTCTCTGTGCACACTTGCATGTGCCTCCAGACCTCTGCCTTTTGCAGCTCCCCTAAGTTTCAGTGCACTCCTCCCTTTTCATGACAGTCCAGACTCCCCTCATATGAGTCTCTCCTGGAACTGGGTTTCAGTGCAGTGTGGAGTTTCTCTCTCCCTCCTGCTAGAGGAAGCCAGCCAGGCACTTTGCTGCCCATATTCTCCATGCACTTATCTCCATACCTCAGCTTTTTGCAGCTCCTCTGAGTCTCTGTGAGCCCTTCTCTTTCCTTCTAGTTGTAGAATTTCCACTCAGCCATCTTTCCTGTGGTTCTGTCCTTCCGTCTTTTAGCTGTAATTTATAAATTGTTGTGTGAGGCAGCATTTTAGGTGTTCAGTTGTGCTCTCATCTTGCTTTCTCCCTGTTACCTGTTTTGTACCATTAACTTTTTCGTTCGTGTATCCTCATTGAAAAAGTCTAGTGGGTAAATTTTCTTTCTTCATAACTTAGTCGGAGTTCAACCATTATTTTTAATCAGTTAAACCTGAAAAGAAGTGAAAGTTAAGAAGTGAGTTATCCATACTTAAAATGTGTATTGGTATACATTTTCTGAAGGGTACCCTGTATCCCACCAAAATTATACATACTTTGAACAATTATATAGGCAGTATTTGGACTTCAAATTCCTTTTCAAACTTCCAGTAGCAGTTTAGGATGAATTTTCTTTATTCAAAGCATAGTCTGGTTAAAAAGAACAAAAACATCTGTTCATCACAATTGAGTTATCAGATGTTACATTGTGTATGCATGATTTTGGGATACCCTGTATATGTAGTCTTACATTGCCTTTGTTAAAATTTTACATTTAATTTACAAATCTTTAATCCATGTGGAATTTATTATTGTTCAAGGCATGAGGTAGGTACCTGATTTTATATTCTGACAAATAAATAGCAATTTTTGTCATGGTTCGAAGTGTCTGACCTTCAGGTGACACACCTGAAAGACTAATAATCTCTGGATTTGAGTTAGTCTCCTCTGAGAAGAAAAGCAGGCTGGGAAGAGAAGCCATATTTGGTCAGAGTTTGAGCTAGAGTTACCCTGGTATCACAATAATTTATGTGCCCAAAGAAGTCATTTTTCCAGAAATATGCATTTTAGGCAGTGTGGAAGCTCAGGCAACCCTTATATCATCTGGACACAGGTTTCTGTGGATCTACACTTGCTGGTTTCCAGAATAGAAATAAATCTAATTACTGGTAACTAACAGGTAAGGGGACCTCCAGCATGCAACTAACATGGCTATAAGTCCTCGGAGCTACATACCAAGGAAAATGAACTGGTGCTTAGACGAGGCCATCCCATAGCTTGCAAAGCAGGTATGTTTTCTCACCCTGTCAGGACAAGACAGCAGGCAGGTTATTGATGAACCATGGGTATTCAGGGGCCAGAGACTGGAATGAACAGGGTACTGAGCATCAAACTGCCTGGGTCTTTGTTTCTCTACTAGCCACCAGCAGGACTTTAGCCTCTTGGTTAACATCCTTCCTCAGTTTCCATACCTAAACATTTTGGTTAATCTGTGTGAAGCCACAAGCCACTGTGCTCTGTGTTTTTGCCAGAAGCCAATCAATGCTTTAATAATAGAGAGCTGTGGACAAGGAATTCAGAGGGCTGGTCAACTTTTTTTTTTTTTGTACTTTTTTTAATTAGTTTTTTATACATATCTCTCCATTGCCCCCCCTCCCACCAAGGCACACCCTAACCCCCCAGTGTCTATGTTCATTGGTTATACTTATATGCATGCATAAAAGTCCTTTGATTGATCTCTTATCTACCTCACCTAACTTTAATCTTCCTGCTGTAATTTCACAGTCTGATGCTTTACTACGTCTGTATCTATCCTTTTGTTAATCAGTTTATAATGTTCTTTATTACCCACCAATGAGTGAGATCATGTGATGCTTCTCCTTCATTGACTGGCTTATTTCACTAAGCATAAGGCTCTCCAGTTCCAACCAAGTTGCTGAAAATGGTAAGAATTCCTTCTTTTTAATGGCAGCATAGAATTCCATTGTGTAGATGTACCACAGTTTTATGATCCACTCATCTGCTGATGGGCACCAAGGCTGTTTCCAAATTGTGGCTATTGTAAATTGTGCTGCTATGAACATAGGGGTACATAAATCCTTTCTGATTGGTGTTTGTGATTTCTTAGGATAAATTCCTAAGAGTGGGATTACAGGGTCAAATGGGAGATCCATTTGTAGTTTTCTAAGAAAACTCCATACCGTTCTCCATAGTGTCTACACCAGTCTCCATTCCCACCGACAGTGGACAAGGGTTCCTTTTTCTCCGCATACTGGCCAACACTTGTCGTTTGTTGATTTGTTGATGATTGCCATTCTAAATGGTGTAAGATGGTATCTTATTTTTGTTTTGATTTGCATCTCTCGGATAATTAGTGACTTTGAACATGTTTTCATGTGTCTCTTGGCCTTCCTTCTGTCCTCTTTCAAAAAGGTTCCATTTAGGTCCGTTGCCCATTTTTTTATTGGGTCGTTTATCTTCCTTTTATTAAGTTGTATAAGTTGGCTATAGATGTTGGAGATTAAAACTTTATCATTTGCAAATATGTTCTCCCATACAGTGGGCTTTCTTGTTGTTTTGTTGATGGTTTGTTTTGCTGTGCAAAAGCTTCTTCTTTTGATGTAGTCCCATTTGTTTATTTTTTCTTTAGCTTCCATTGCCTTTGGAGCAGTATCAGTGAAGAAGTTCTTTCGGCATATATCTGAGATTGTGCTGCCTGTGGATTCCTCTAGTATTTTTATGGTTTCCCTTCTAAAGTTTAAGTCCTGTATCCATTTTGAGTTTATTTTTGTATTTGGTGTAAGTTGGTGGTCCAGTTTCATTTTTTTGCATGTATCTGTCCAATTTTCCCAATACCATTTATTGAAGAGGCTATCTTGGCTACATTGAATGTTCATGCCTCCTTTGTCAAATATTAATTGAGCATAATGGTTTGGGTGGATATCTGGGTTCTCTATTCTATTCCATTGATCTATATGCCTGTTCTTGTGCCAGTACCAGGCTGTTTTGAGAACAGTTGCTTTGTAGTATAGCTTGAAATCTGGTATTGAGATCCCACCTACTTTATTCTTCTTTCTCAGAATTGCTGTGGCTATTCGTGGTCTTTTTTTGTTCCAGGTGAATCTATAAAGAATTCTTTCTAGGTCTGTGAAATATGTCGTTGGTATTTTAATGGGTAGTGCATTGAATCTAGAGATGGCTTTCGGTAGTATGGACATTTTAATGATGTTGACTCTCCCAATCCATGAGCATGAAATGCTATTCCATCTGTAAACATCTTCCTCTATCTCTTTTTTCAGTGTCCTATAGTTTTGTGTATATAGGTCTTTTACCTCTTTAGTTAGGTTTATTCCTAGGTATCTTAATTTTTTTGGTGTGATGGTAAATGGGTTTGCTTTTTTAGCCTCTCTTTTGGTAATTTCATTATTAGTGTATAGAAATGCCACAGACTTCTTAGCATTAATTTTGTATCCTGCTACATTGCTGAATTCATTAATTAAGTAAATTAGTTTTGGAATGGAGTCCTTTGGGTGTTTTATATATAGTATCATGTCCTCTCCAAACAAGGACAGCTTTACTTCTTCTTTTTCAATTTGGATGCCTTTTATTTCTTCTTCTTGTCTAATTGCAATGGCTAATACTTCCAGTACTATGTCGAACAGGAGAGGTGAGAGTGGCATCCCTGTCTTGTTCCTCTTCTTAGGGGAAATGGTTTTAGTTTTTGCCCATTGAGTATGATGATAGCTGTGGGTTTATCATATATGGCTTTTATGATGTTGAGGTAAGATCCTTCTATTCCCACTTTGCTGAGAGTTTTTATCAAGAAAGGGTGTTGGATTTTGTCAAATGCTTTTTCTGCATCAATTGATATGACTATGTGATTTTTATCTCTCATTTTGTTTATGTGATGTATCATGTTTATTGATTTGCAGATATTGTACCATCCCTGCATTCCTGGGATGAATCCTACTTGGTCATGGTGTATTATCTTTCTGATGTACTGCTGGATCCGATTTGCTAAAATTTTGTTGAGGATTTTGGCATCTATGTTCATGAGAGATATTGGCCTATAATTCTCTTTCATTGTGTTGTCTTTATCTGGTTTTGGTATTAGGGTGATGCTGGCTTCATTGAAGGTGTTTGGAAGTGTTCCTTCTTCTTGAATGTTTTTGAATAGTCTGAGGAGGATAGTTTTAATTCTTCCTTGAATGTTTGGTAAAACTCTCATGTGAAGCCATCTGGTCCCGGGATTTTATTTGCTGGAAGCTTTTTGATAACTGCTTCAATTTCTTCTATACTTATTGGACTATTGAGATGTTTAGATTCCTCGTTGAGTTTTGGAAGGTTATATTTTTCTAGGAAAATGTCCATTTCTTGCAGGTTGTCCAGTTTGTTGGAATAGAGTTGTTCATAGGTTTTTTTTTTTTTAACAATCCTTTGTATTTCCACAGGGTCTGTTGTTATTTCTCCTCTTTCATTTCTGATTTTGTTTATTTGTGTGTTCTCTCTTGGCTTCTTGGTGAGCCTGGCTAAGGGTCCATCAATCTTGTTTATCCTTTCAAAGAACCAGCTCTTGGTTTTGTTGATCTTTTGAATTGTTTCTTTGGTCTCCAAGTTGTTTATCTCCACTCTGATCTTCACTATATCCTTTCTTCTGCGTACACTGAACTTATCTTGATGCTCTCATTCTAGCTCTTTGAGTTGTAGAGTTAGGTAATTTATTACCATTGTTTCCTGTTATTTTTTGCAGTAGGCTTGTAGGGCTATGAACTTCCCTCTCAGGACTGCTTTCACTGTGTCCCATAAATTTTGTATAGTTGTGTTGTCATTGTCATTTGTTGTCATGATGTTTTTTATTTCTTCCTTGATCTCTCTGGTTACCCAGTCATTGTTTAATAGCATGCTGTTTAGTCTCCATGCTTTTGATTTCTTTCTATTGTTTTTGTTATTGTTGATTTCCAGTTTTATGCTACTGTGGTCTGAAAAAATGCTTCATATGATTTTTATCTTCTTGAATTTGAAGAGACTTTTCTTATGACCCAACCTATGATCTACCTTTGAAAATGACCCATGTGCACTAGAGAAGAAGGTATATTCTGTGACTAGAGTGAAATGTTCTGAAGATGTCAATTAATTGCATCTGGTCTATTTAGTCATTTAGGGTTGATGTTTCTTTGCTCATTTTTTGTTTAGAGGATTTGTCCAGTGGTGACAGTGGGGTATTAAAGTCTCCTACTATGATTGTATTGCTATAAATCTCTCCCGTAATACCCTCCAGGAGTTTTTTTTATGTATTTAGGTGCTCCTAAATTGGGTGAATATATGTGTACCAGAGTTATGTCTTCTTGTTGGATTGTTCCCTTTGGTATTATGAAGTGGCCTTCTTTATCTCTTGTTATGTCCTTCACTTTGAGATCTAATTTGTCAGCTATAAGTATTGCAACCCCAGCTTTTTTTTTCATTTCCATTTGCCTGAAATACCTTATTCCATCCATTCACCCTCAATCTGTGTGCATCTCTTTTACTGAGGTGGGTTTCTTGTAGACAGCAGATATGTGGATCATGTTTTCTTATCCAATTGATTATGTGTCTCTTGATTGGAGCATTAAATCCATTTACATTTAAAGTTATTATTGATAGATATTTATCCGTCAACATTTTGAGTCTTTAGTCCAGAGTTCCTTCTTCACTTCCTTTTTTCTTTTTATTACAGCAGACCCTTTAACATTTCTTCCATTGCTGGTTTGGTGGAAATATATTCCCTTAGTCCTTTTGTGTCTGTGAAGCTTCTGATTTCACCTCCAATTTTGATTGAAAGCCTTGCAGGATACAGTATTCTTGGATTCAGACCCTTACTTTGCATGACTTTGTATACTTTATTCCATTCTCTTCTGGCTTCATGAGTTTCTGTTGAAAAATCAGTAGCTAGTCTTACGGGGTTCCTTTGTAGGTAACTTTCTGTTTCTCTCTGGCCGCTTTTAAGATTCTTGCTTTGTCATTGCTGTTTGCCAATTTAATTATAATGTGCCTTCATGTCGGTTTTGTGGGGTTCATTTTGCTTGGGACTCTGTGAGCTTCTTGGATTTGTGTGGCTTTTTCCTTTCCTATATTGGGGAAATTTTCCGTCATTATTTCTTCAAACAGGTTCTCTAATCCTTGTTCAGTTTCCACTCTTTCTGGAACCCCAATTATGTGGATGTTGTTTCTTTTTGTGTTATCCCAAAGTTCCCTTAGGCTCTCCTCTTGCTTTTTAATTTTTTTTTTCTAGAAGCTGCTGTACTTGGGTATTTTTTCCTACCGTGTCTTCTAGCTCACTGATGTGGTCCTCTGCTTCTTCTAGTCTGCTTTTGATGCTTTCTACTGGGTTCTTTAAAGCAGTGATGTCATTTTTCACTTCTTCTTGCATTTCTTCTTTCTTCTTCTTCATTTCCTCTTTGCTCTTGCTAACATTGTCAATTTTGTCTTCCATTCTTTTCATCCACCTTATGATAATTTCTCTGAACTCTTTCTCTGGCAGTCTTATTTGTGCTTCTATTTCTTTTACTTCCTTTTCTGGTGATACTATCTGTGGTATGCAGGCTGTTTGTTCTTCTGCTCATGGTATTTCTTCTTTGGGTTTTTGGTTATGTAGTTCTCTCTCTTACGTTGATTCATAGGCACAAACTACAACACGACCTGGTACAGCGCACAAGGCACTGAACAGAAATGTATTCATGATGTTAATAATCACCAATAAGTTGACCGTCAATGAAAGAGAAACTAGGGGTAAGTAGAGAAAGAAGAAGAGGAAAATGAGGGAAAAAGAAAGGAAAGAAGTGCCCAAATCAGATTGGGAGAGGGAGAAAAAAATAAATAAATAAATGAACAAAAAAATAAAATAAAATAAAATAAAATAAAATAAAATAAAGGATAAGAAGAAAAAGTAAAGAGAAAGAGAAACAAAGTCAGAGAGAAAAGAAGGCGGATAAGAGAGAAAAGGGGAACAAAATATAGATGTCAGGAGAAAACTACAATAGAACAGTCACTAATCCCAGTAAAGGCCAGCAACCAGTACCTAGAGATTAATACAAACTGCAAATAACAACTGGTATCAAGGGAAAAGAGAGGTAGAAAATAAAGCAAGCAAAAAGCAAAATACAAACTGCAAATAACAACTGGTATCGAGGGAAAAGAGAGGTAGAAAATAAAGCAAGCAAAAAGCAAAATAAAACAAGTAAAATAAGCTAAAACAATCTCACAAAAAAGTTCAAAAAAATCGATATAATCACTGTTCAGGCAAATAGCAAAAAAAGGACATAGAGAAAAAACAACTTTTTGGCTAGTGAAGACAAGAAGAAAGAGGCTTGTATGGACTTGTAGTAGGGGATTTGAAATTAGATATCTAAGTGGGGTGAAATTTTAACCAGGTAAAGAGAAAGAATAGGGAGAATCTAAAGTTGGAAAAGGGAAAGAGAAAGAAGACAACAAAATGGGGAAAGTTAGGCGGAAAGTGTTGGCATAAAGGTAGAGTTGAGTTGGAGTAAAATTATGCTAAAGGAAAGATGAAAATAGAATGTAAAACTCTAATCCCGAAGTAAAATAAAGAGAAAACAAAATGACACTTGTTTTTTTCTAAAAAGGTAAAATACTAGTAGTAATTAATAATACTAGTTGAAAACAAAAATGTAATAATCAAAAAGGTAAAATCAATTGAGGTGGAAAGAAAAAAATAGTCTTTTAATTAAAATATGTAAAAAAAGAAAAAGAAAAGAAGAAAAAGAAAAAAAAAATAGAATGGTCATTCACTTCCACTATTATTCTGCTTGGCACTCCTGTTTCCCAGTAGGGAAGGTATTGCAGTTCCCTATGTTGCACTGTTGACGTTTTAATCTCTTTATTCTTTTGTGGTTATGCAAGAGTCAATTTGTGTCTCATCCACTGGGTGTCAGTGTTTTGGAATTGATCTCTGAAACAAAGCACAGGACCTCTCTAGACTGTGCTCAGATCCTGCTACTCTGTGTTTCTCAAAACCGGTTTGTGGGGATTTTGTAGCCGGGACACTGTAATAATTCCCAAGATATCCCTCTGCCTCAGATAAAAACGAGTTGTTTTCCCGAGCTCCCCTCTGTCACAGCTCGGAGAGTTTGCCTCCACACTTAGGGATCATGCCCTGCCCACCTCTGTGGACCTCTCCAGAGGCAGCCTTCCCGCAGCACAGTTCCCACAGTGTGCACGTCTCTGTTCTGAGGGGCTGGAGACCTCAACTTATCCCAGGCGAAATCTGACCTTTCTGTGTGCCGTGTGGATCTCTGAATCTGCTGCCCGCGTGTCTGCACCGATTGGAGAGCAGTGTTCTGGGTCCCCCACTGTTCGGTGAGTAATTCAGCCTCAGTGTTCAGACCGCCGCAGACATCCACCTCCCTCGGCAAGATGGCATGGTCTCCACATTCATGCTGGTGGCTCCGGCCAACAAAAATCCCACGGCAGCGGGGCTGCCTGGCCAGGAGAGCCCCTTCCAGCAGTTCTCCGCCTTCTCCTGGAGGATAACTCCTGGTCAACTTTAATTGCTCTAAAGGGTTAGAGCTCATTACTAGATATTGGTAGTTGAAGCAGCTCCCACCTGTTAGTCCTAAATTCACTGATTGGCTTTTATTGGAGTTTCCTGCCTAAGGGATATGGGTGTATTCTATAATTTTAATCTTAATAAAAGCGATGGTTAAAGCCAGAGCGAGTAATAGTCTTCCCACTAGAGCTGGACTACCTCCTGGCCCCCATTCCCCAAATTAATACTTTTCTAAGTCTCTTTTCATTTGTGTATGACCTTCTCCAGAACCCAAACCCTGAACTGGAACCCTGAATCACACAGGATGTGAAAGGGGTTCCCAAAGTTTTAAATACAACTCTCCAGTTTTCACAATGCTTTAGAAGTGAGAATGAATACTTCCATATTACATATGTCAAAACAAAATCAGAGAGGTAAGGGAAATTTGTTGTGACATTGCCCCAAAATGGCAGAGCTAAAATTCAAATCCCCTCACCCCAGCCCCAAGCTTGAATGCTGTCCCAGTACCCACATTCCCAGCATGGCATGATGAGGCCACAGGCTGCAAGTCAGGGGTTCACTAGCCCTTGCTCACTTTATTCACCTTCTGGTATTCCTACGATGTGAATATTATTATGTTTCATATTAAACCATACTTCCTTAAACTGCCCTCCTTTTTTTCTTTTTGGTTCTTTGATTGAGTGATTTTTTTCTATCCTGTCTTCTAATTCACTAATCTGATCCTTGGCTTCTCCTAATCTGCTGTTCCTTCTAATGTGTTCTTTATTACTGCTATGTCATTCTTCATTTCCAACTAATCATTTTTCAGTTTTTATACCTGTTCACATGATGTTGAAAATCCTATCTAATGAAAGCATAATATGCAAATTAACTGTCACTCCATGACAAAAATGCCAGCCCCCATAGCCACAAGATGGTGGCGCCCAGTTCTCTAAGCCCCGACAGAGTCCCAGCAGAGTAAGCGGCCTGGCAAAATGCTGCCTAGAGACCCTCCTAACCCTTTAAAAAAAACAAAAAATCACTCCCCATGTACCAATTCCATCCAGCCCCAGCCTGGGTCTCAGCCTGGGAGGGGTGCGTGGTCCCATGGAGCAATCCCATCCCAGCTCCAACCTGGGGTCTCAGCCTGGGAGGGGTGTGCAGTCCCACTGAGTGATCCCATCCCAGCTCCATTCTGAGGTCTCAGTCTGGGAGGGGGATGGGGCCCCAGGGAGTGATCCAGTCCCAGCCCCAGCCTGGGGTCTCAGCCACTGAGTCATAGCAGCTAGGCAGATATGGAGGAATCTTAAATGTTTCTTTTTTCCCAAATATTTTTTATTGATTTTTTACAAAGAGGAAGGGAAAGGGATAGACAGCTAGAAACATTTATGAAAGAGAAATATCAATCAGCTGCCTTCTGCACACTCCCCACTGGGTATGTGCCCCCAACCAAAGTACATGGCCTTGACTGGAATCAAACCTGGGACCCTTGAGTCTGTAGGCTGTGGCTCCATCCACTGAGCCAAATCAGTTAGGGCTGTCCAATATGTAAAAAAACAAAAACAAACAAACTATCTAATAAAGAGGGAATATGCAGGGGATGGCATTTGGGGGTGACCCAGCTGTCAGGGGAGGGCAGTTGGGATGATCAGGCTAGCAGGGGAGCAATTAGGTGTTGATAAGGCTGGCAGGGGAGTGGTTAGGGGGTGATCATCCTGGCAGGCAGAAGTGGTTAGGGGCAATCAGGCAGGCAGGCAGGCAAGCAGTTCAGAGCCAGGAGTCCTGGACTGTGAAAGGGATGTCTGACTGCCTGTTTAGGCCTGGCAGTCAGACATCCCCTGAGGGGTCCCAGATTGGAGAGGGTTCAGGTTGGGCTGAGGGATACACACCCCCATGCACAAATTTCATGCACCAGGCCTCTAGTCCTTGTAATAATTATTCTGACTCTATATATGATAAATTCCTTATTTTCATTTCATTTAGCTCTTCTTCTGGAGTTCTTTTGTTCTTTTATTTGGTTGTTGTTGTTTTTGTTTTGTTTATGTTTTTGGTTGTTTTGTTTGTTTTTGGTTGCCCCATTTTGGCTGCCTAATTGGATTTGTTTCTATGTATTAGGTAAATCTTTTATGACTTCCAGTCTTTTTGAAGGTTCTGTGGTGCAGGATAATATCAGACATTGTTTGTGACTGGCCCTGAGTAGCCTGTTTGGAGCTATTAGCAATCCACAGCTTGTGATTCCCTCTGTTGGGACTGGATGCTTTGGGAAAGAGCCAATATTTGCACCAAATTCTGCTTTTCATAGAACCAGGTTCAGAAACAGATCTGGAAAAGACTCAAAGATCCATCTCTACCTGCAGGCTGTAGACCACAACAAGGCATAAACTCCAGAGTGAGAGTAAAGAGGTTTTCCAACAGGGTGGAGTAATTGCTTCTCCCCAGGCTAAAGCTAGCTGGATGGTAAAGGTCTACCTGATACAGATGTCCTCTGCAGTATGGGGGAATTCTCTGATTCAGTGTCCATCAAGCTGCCAATGTAAGGAATTGATGTCTCCTTTCACACATACTATATCTTAAGCTCTCTCTCTCTCTCTCTCTCTCTCTCTATATATATATATATATATATATATATATATATATATATATATGAATTTAGAAGTAATCAGTACTCTTTACAATAATTAATATGCTTCAGCATCCATACATAAGTGTTATGAATGCTATGTTAATTCTTACCTCTGAAATCAGAAATTGGAACATGTAGAGAAGTAAGGAAATTAATATTAGGCACTACTGAGAAACTATCATTTGTTATGTAGGAATCTATTGCATGCAAGCTGAGAGGAGGGACCTGACAAGTTAATTAATTTGCCTTTTACCTAGCACTTCTGCTCAGCTCCTCCCTGCTCTCTGAAGCTGGGTCCTCTCTGACATTTTTGGAATCGCACAGCACACAACCTTCACAGTATTCAATGTAGTTTCCCAAAATATAGGCAAGAGACATGCAATTGGGTTTCCTGGAAGCCTGAATGGTGATACTCCTAGGGAGCAGGCCTTTAGGGTCATATTGTACTGATCCAGTGCTGAACTCCAGATCTCAAGTGCTAGAGGTGCATGTAGGTATGGCATGCATGCATGCACACCTGAGATATTCAGGACCCTCTAAATATAATCTTAGAGCAAAGGCTCCTCTATTCAGAGGCTTGGGATGGAGTACAAAAAAGCGATTTAGAGGAGTGTCAGGACCCCAAGATTTAGTATGATAGAGTGGTGTGCACCGCTGTGATTTATTACAATGAAAGAATACAAAAAAAAATCAGAGAGAGAAAGGCACAGGGGCCAAGTCCAAGAGTCCTGTCCCAGTGGAGTCGCATAGGACATGCTAAATTTCCCAAGATTGAGTTGTGACAACACATGTGGAGAGTTGTCTACCAGGGAAATGCATCTGTGCCCATGGCTTTAATCAGGAAACAGTGGGAAGGGGGTTCAGGTCATGTAGGTACTTCTGTCTACCATATACCCAAATTGAAGAATCCAGTAGGAAAGCAGTGTTCAGCAAAAATCATATTGTTTGGACAGTTTAGGCACAGTGAGCCACTCTTACCAGGGAATAGTGGGGACTTTCCGAAATACAACCTCCTAAGGTCAGGCAAGGGCCAACCTTGCAAGTAGGCCTTTCTAAGGAGAACTGTCTCAGGAACTCTGATTACCTCTTTGTCCATAGGAAGTAATGGGGTGTGAAGGGTAGAGGAAGGAAACTCTTTTTCATTTCATCTCTCTTAAATTCCATTTCCTAGAGTGAAGATAAAAGCCAGACCTGGTGTGAGCAGAACAGGAGTTGATTTCTCCCTCACATAGATTCATCCGTTCAGACAGAACATGCCCACTTTCACTTGGAATAACATCCCCTGGAATACGTTTACCATAATGTAACATCTAGTCTCCTCTAAGATGTCAACAGCAGTTCTATAAAGCTTATATTCCAGCAAATCTAAACAACATACTGTTAGAAATGTCACAGGTGGCCAACTATTTTTAAATGGAAAGCACTGAAGGACAATTGTTACCTGAGGAGGAGATGGAAAAGAGGCAGGGACTGGAATCAGAGCAGAGGACACAATTATTAATGATGTTCTAAGATGGCTGATTGGTTTACAGGATCACAGGTTCATTGTGCAATTATGGCTCATAACTTCACATGAAGTAAGTTACAAATTTATATATTCTTTAATATGTATCAAACATACAAACTAAAACATTATCATTGTTAAAATTTACCATCTGGGCACTTTCAAGCCCAACAACTGAATTCATTATTTTAACTTTTAGGTAAATAACATTGTTTTGGTTTTGCTCTCTTTGTGTAGTTCCATTCTACTTATGATAAATGATGTTGGTTTTATACTTATGGTAAAGATGCAATGTTTTCTTTTAAAATAAGTTTATACAAGCTAAAATTTGAGATAGATTAAATACAAATGTTAATTCTCATAAATGATAGCCAAGTGGTATAGCGATGTGACAAAAGTCATCTAAGAAGTAAGTGAATGACTCAGCTTGGAAAGCACTATACAGCATTAAATAAAATCCAAATATCTATCACCCATGTTCTGCTTCGATAAGTTCTGTAGGAGCCCAGAGAGTTGCAAGGGTGTGGCGGCGGGGTGTTGGTTGGGGGGAGAGGGAGGGAGCTAAGGGGAGAAAGTAAGAGAGAGAATTTTTATTTTTTGGTATTTTCATCTGGAAAAACAATACATGCTATTACAGATGAGAAAATAGTTACTGGTGAGGCCTCAGTGTCAGTGCCTGCAGGAGGCATGAAGTAAACTGAAATAGGGGAAGGGCTAAGGCTTTAAGACAAGTGTGACATTGGGAGTTATTAAAAGTTACTGTCTTTTAAAACACTTCCTAGACATTAGGCTACCACCAAGCACTTGTAAGGGCTGTATACAAACCCATGGGATTTGGCACCCCTGGTTTATTGTTCTACATATGCTTTCCCAATGGCAGGGAAACATATATGAGTTTTAAAATAATAAACCAACACTCAAGGCAGTATGTAACAAGGTCTGTCCCACTTCTACATTCTGTGTGTCAAGACTCACAGAGCATCTGTCCCACCTGCTCATGGAAATGAAAAGCACTTATATCAGATCTGAACTGACTGTGTTCATATTTCAGAAGTGCTGGGAGCGGGTGGGCTATGCAAAAGCCCTCCTGAAATGTGACACAGGCATCAATACAGACTTCAACTCCCAATATTCTTGTCTCCCCACTCCTGTACTGCCTCCAAAGCCAATAGCAGTAGAAATGGGTAATAGAAAGAACTAAATAAATAATTGCATATGGCACTGTTAAAAAACAGGCAAAGTAGGGTGGCAGGTGCCCACTACAGCTATGTCTCAAGTCGCCCAGACCCAATGACCACCAAGAAGGCCAGACACTGAGCACTTAATTCTGAGGCAAAAGTTAATTATTAGAGCCTTCTAAGTATACAAACAAATTACAGTTATACTTAGGAAAACTTTTTTGGTTTTCCTAAATATAATTTAGAAAACTACCCCAGTGCAAAGAGACTTGTTCAATGATTTAACAAATCTTCATTGAGTCCTGTCTAGGTATCCCATCTAGAATTGAGTACAAATAAGTATAAGTCAGCTTAACTTTCAAGGGGCTCACATGAATGGAGGAAGAGGCATCTAGCAGTTATCAATGTGATGCTCCTGCTATGTGATTATACTGTAGAGGGAGAGCCCAGACAAGAGTTAGTTCACCTACAGAGGACTGGATCTGAAAAGTCTCATTGCTCCAATAACTCTTGTTGCCTAAAACAGAGCCTTGCACCTAGAAGGTGCTCATTAGATATTTGTTGAAGTGTTGAATGCTAAGACCTGTGATAGGCTGAACAATGGTCTCTACAGATATCCTGGTCCTAAACCCTGGAACCTGTGAATATTACTTTACATGGCAAAAGGGACATTGCTGATATAAGGAAGTTAAAGATTTTGAAATGGGGAAATTATCCCAGATTGTCCTAAATGCACTCACAAGTATCCTTATAAAAGAGAGATCTGAACAGAGACAGAACAGAAGAAGGCAGTGCAACCACAGAGGCAGGAAAATTGACCACAGAGGCAGAGATTAGAGTGATTTGGCCATAAGCCAAAGAATGTCAGCAGCCACCAGAAGCTGGAAAAGGCAAAGAAACAGATTTCCCCCTGGAGTCTCTCAAGGAAGTCTGATACTGCTGACACCTTGATTTAGGTCCATAAGACTCACTCCAAATTTCTGGACACCAAAACTATAATAGAACAAGTTTCTGTTGTTTTAAGCCATCACATTTGTGGTAATTTGTTATAGCAGCCACATTAACTAATACAGCCACCACTTTGGAAATAAATTATAGGCAGAGGGAACCACAAAAGCTGTCTGGGCAATGCCAAGTACTTTGCATAGCCTAGGGATTTTGAGCTAAGGCATCCTAAGATACAAACAGAGCTTGAGAAAGATGCATCTGTCTTGGCTGTACAGAATGGATGGAAGACAAAGACAACAGAGGCAAGGAACAATCTGCCAAGAGGTTCTTGAGGCAGCTTGGGCATGCAAAGAGGATGAGAGTCAGGCCTCAGGGATGAGCAGTGGGAATGAGAGAAGGGGTTAGTACAAAAGAAATTTCAAAGGCAAAATGGATGGAGTTTAGTGAAAGACTGCATATAGCAGATGAAGGATAAATTTTTTCCAGCTGTAAGAGCTGATTCTGTAGAGAGGGGGGAAATTAAAGAGGAGACATTTCTAAATGTTTCTAACAATAGTCAGCTAGCCTCAAAACTATCCCAGTGCCATGATTTGGGCCAATCTAAGAGTCAAAGAAACATCTCAGGGATCAACACTTTGCATGGCTATTGCCAGAGCTCCTTGTTATAAAGTAGGGAAGAATTCTTTTCAGCTTCCCTCCTGATCTCCCCTCAGCCCAATGCCTCAGAGTGGGTGTGGGAAGGGGATTTGGGGTAGATGAGGAGGGAGAGGAGAGAAACAGGGCTGGGAGGGGAAGAGGAGGAGAAAACAGGAGCATGGATTTAGCACATCACAGACATAGTCCAGTTGCCATCCTGCTAGAGGCACCTCGACCAGGGTCCAAACAAGTCCATCAGAATGAGTTAAACCCTCATAAAGCTTTCAGCAGAACCCTGTTGCTTGCTTGATGCTATTTCCATCCTAGAGGACCTTGGACAGAAACAGCCTTCTAGCCAAAAAATGCAAGTGGATTCTGACATGGTAGTAGCCCACACTCATGGAGAAGTCAGTGGACTGAAGAAAGAGAGATCCTGCATTTACTGATGGTTATTTATTGACCATGTCCTGTGTGTCAGGCACATGCTAGATGTTTAGAATACTTGCTGAATAAGCCAATCCCTCTCCTCACAATGCTTATCAATATTTCCATGAGCAGCCTTTGAAAGAAGACTGAATAGAAGCTTGAATCAGAACAAAAATCTCCATATTTTCCAAAACACTGGACTGGCGAACATGAGATGTTCTCTGGACCAAACCAAGATTCCATTCCATTTGAACATCTCACCTCAAACAGCCTGGTGAACAAGAGGCCCTCACGTGGCCTATCTCTTCCAGCGAAGCCCCCAGAGGAATGTGCTGCGGTTACTGAGAAACCAATTTAATGGCACATTTTCCACAATATTATCTTTGCCCTTGCTCAAGCTCCTCACACATCATTCATTCATTTGACAATGATTTATGTAGTGCCCAGCATGTGCCAGGTGTGGATACCAGGCTAGCAGCCTGGCAGGTGCACCCCATGCACTCTTCCTCCTGGCCATGGCCAGGGAGGGGAGCAGAAGACATCCCTAATCAGACAGCAGAAAGTTAAGGGTCAACCCTGGGCGGAATCGGCCCCCAAACCCATGGCAGAGCTGGGGGAAAAGCTGAAGACCCCAGGTTCCTATTCTAACACCTTCCTCCACACACACACTGCCCAGTTCAATCAGAGAGCTTTCCACTCGCAGAACTACACTTAGGCCTTTGGCATTTACCCAGTGCATTCACACCCATCATCTCACCTGAGTCCCATGGCAACCCCGTATGTAGGTTTTTCACCTGCGTTTTAATAGGCATAAAACATGTCATAATTTGTCCCAAGTTACACACCTGGCAGGCTGTCAAATTGAGGTATGAGCCTAGATGTCATGACTTCAATGTTTTCTTTTCTCCTGATTCTGAACTGTTTATTTTTATTCCTCCCATCTTATCTACACTCCCCACCCTCACTTCCCAAAAAAACACCTCACACACACTGCAACCAAACAAATAAATAAATAATTAAGTTAAATTAAAAACAGAAATGTCTTCTCATCTCTAGAGTCTGGCAGCAGGCAGCAGCCAAGCCTTCTGAGAACAACGATTTCCAGGGGGAAATCTGACCATCACTAGCTTCCAAAGACACTGCAGTGTTTTCCATTGGGGAGCTGAGTGCTCAGGCTTTGGAGGAGGGAGCAGTGAAGAGGATGGAGGAGCTCCAGGAGAGGACTGACTTCGCTCAGAACCCACTCTGTTCCCTAATACTATGTCAATAGCCTCTTAAATGGAACGTTATGTGTCTGGGATTTTACTGTCAGACTCATCCCTTTGGGTAGAATTTAGTTTTTTTTAATCTAAAGTTGATTGCCTCTTTCATTATCAAAGCCACCATCCATCTGTTTCCACTTTCCTAAGGGCTGCAGCAAGGAATAGAGCTGGAAGTGTGTTTTTAGTTGAGGTTTTAGGATTCCCCTCCTCTGCCTTGTTGAGGGTTATTCAAGTTTTAATGTTGTCACTGCAATAGGATCTGCCAGCAGTGGGTGGCCCGGCTGTGCCATTTGAAACTAATTTACAGCTTCATCTGAGACTATCGTCACTTTAAATTAATTAACCAAAATGCACCAAAAAGTATATGATAGGAGGAGGAGGCAAGGAGGGAGATGGAGGAGTTTTAAGCAATAAGAAGGAATGTATGGATAAATTCTGACCTTAGGTCTAAAGGGCAGTCTTTCCTTCCCACCCACCATTTGAAACTAAAACAAGCACATACTCCATTAAAAATTTAGTATGTTGCTTTCTGAAAGGTTTCTTTGGGAAGATAAGAACTGTGTCAAGTAGGATAAAAGGTGGGTAGCCCTTCCAGTGGCTGATGGAGAGGGACCTTTGTCGCACACAATGAATGCCCCAGAAGAAAGGATGGCAGGAGGAGGGCATTCACCCTTCCTCTCCCAGGGGCAGCACTCCTCCAGGCTGAGGAGGTGATTTGTTCCATATGCATTCAGCCCTTATTACTGGACAAGCACTGTGAGGGAAGGCAGAGCCTTCAAGAGGCTTACAGATATCATTAAAATGACACCTACATTTTGTATCACTCTTGGCAGTCTCATTCATATGTTCCCACCTAAACCTTGCCATGACCTTGGGAAGCATGCAGCATTGTCAGTCCATTTTATAGAGGAAAGAGTCAAAGCTCAGAGCACTGCCCTGCCCTTTAACCAGGCCCACTGAGCCATCTTCCTCAATCCCCTCAGCATCCTGGTTTCTAACTATTGAATAAGCTCAGGTTTGCCAGAAGCTCTCTTAAAGGAAGAGCATTGACTCCAAACACTCAACAAGTGTAGACCACCCAAGCCGCTCTGGGCAGCATGGGAAGGCAGAAAGGCGGCTCCTGGCAGAGCAAAAAGATGGCTCTGACTAGAACAAAGGCAGTGCCAGCAACCAGGGGAAGGAAGGCCCATTCTTGCACAAATCTTCATGCATCAGGCCTCTAGTAGATTATAATCCATCTGCTCTTACAGGCCAATGAGTATCAGAAAGTAATTTGAAAGCCATTAGCCAATGCTTGCATAATGACTGGCTCATTAAATGCTCCAAAAGCACTGGCTATGATTGTTAATCCCCAAATCCTCCCTCTCCCTAGCCTTGAATCTCAGAGTTGGAAAGAAGAAATTTTAGATACAAGACTGGTCCTTAATCCAACCAAAAACATAGGTACAGAATTAAGTAATCTATAGTAACACTGAGCACCTAGTGTGTGGTAAGTGCTGTTGCAGGAATTTAAGTGAATTAATCCTCAGCAAAACCCTCAGAGGTCTTGGATAACCCTATTGGACAAAGGAGGAATCTGAAATAAGGGTCATCGAAACCTTCTCTCATCCCACCAGGACTCAAACCTAGGAAGCTCCCCTCCCAGCGAGGACATATAACCACAGTGCTATCCTGCCCAATTGCTCTCTGCCATATCAGGCAACTGATTGTCTTGTCTTTGCTTGAATAGTTCAGTGATAGGAATGCTCACTTCCTAAAGAGAGAGCTCCCTGCTGCTTTTGGAGGCAGCTCTGTTTGGTAGAAAGTTCATCTTGATATTCAGATGAAATTTCTCTTCCTGTCATTCCTAGACATTGTTCCTGCTCCTGACTTTAACAGGCATGGGGATCTATTAAAATGCAGATCTGTTTCCATGGATCTGGGCTGGGGCCACATTTCTCACAAGCCCACAGGTGATGCCCACAGGGCTGGTCCAGGAACGAGATTTAGGACAAAGATTCAGGATCAGAATTGGGTAAAATCCAGCCTGCCACCAGTTTCTGTAGAGAACATTTTGCTGGAATACATCCACGCCCATCTGCTTGCAAGTTGTCTATGTGTTCCAGCAGAGTCCAGTCATTGCGACAGAAACATTAAGGCCCACAAAGCTTATAACAGCTGGCCATTTACAGGTAGAATTTGCTGACCCCTGCTCATCATGCTTGACCTTCAGACTTTTCAAAGCACTGCCCTGCCCTCCAACCAGGCCCACTGAGCCATCTACCTCAATCCCCTCAGCATCCTGGTTTCTAACTATTGAATAAGCTCAGGTTTGCCAGAAGCTCTCTTAAAGGAAGAGCATTGACTCCAAACACTCAACAAGTGTAGACCACCAAGACCACACCCTCCCTGACCCTGAAGCTATATTCTCTGTGCAGGAGGGTCAGCACTGCAGCCCTCTGCCAGGCACCTCTGCTCTTCTAGCCTTACCCTTCCCTAGTCTTCTCTCTCTCTGCCTCCCCTCTCCTCCCATACTCTTTACTCTTCCAAACACTCTCCTTAGGCTTTCTGCTTAATAATTTATATCAATTGCTGCAGAATGTCAATTGTGGTGTGCATTAGGAATTCTGTTCCTAGGCCACTGTGGCCCTCTTTCCTGGAGGCTGAGGGAGAAACTCTGCCCAGCACCCCACTGTGAGTGGGAATCTCTGCTCCCAAAGGCACACCCAGAGCCAGAGGGCCTGGGACATGACACCTGTCATTACACCCCAAGATCACTGCTTCTATGACCTCTTAGCTCAACAGGAAGCTTCGAAGCTATAGTTCAGGCAAGGCAAAAATTTCCTAAATGTGGTGATTTGAAAGGAAGTTCATGATACACTTCAGACATGCTTTTTAAAAACTACCTTTCTGTCTCTGCATTGTCCAGGACAACTTTCATGATGATGGAAATATATCTGTGCAGGCCAATATGGTAGCATTAGCCACACATGGCTGTTGAGCACTTGAAATAAATATGGCATACCTAGTCAGTGTGGCTCAGTGGTTGAACATCGACCCATGCAACAAGAGGTCAGGACATATGAACACATGTCTGAGTTTACAGCTTGATCCCTGTAAGGGACATGCAGGAGGCAGCTGATTGATATTTCTCTCTCTCCCTCTCCTTTCTTCTCTCTCTAAAACATAGACATATTTTTTAAAAAAGAAATAAATGTGGCTACTATAACCGAAGAACTATATTTTCATTTTAATTAATTTAAGTAACCATGCATGGCTAGTGGTTACTGTATTGGACACTGAAGAGTCTAGCTCATGCATCAGATGTACTGTATTTAAATGTGATCCTTTTAACTATTCGGGGCCTAGTCAAAAATAGGGAGAAGTACCATTTGGGGTTATTCTGAGTCACTGGTTCCTTAGCATGAATCCAGGCACTGAGTGTGGAGATTAATTTGGGATGGGGGATAGGTGTCACAGAAGGGGACGCTGGAAGCCACTGGAACCAGGGAAGAATGAGAAAGAGCAAGATCGAAGCCAAACTGGGGCCCAGATAGGACTTTGGAGGGCACCAATCAGTTTTTTCAAAAGTCCTATCAGTTTCTGCTGGAAAATCTGATTCCTGATTAATAGAAATAAGGGCAGAGGAGAAGGAAAGAAGAGATGGTGGAGAGGGAATTGATTCATCACTGATCTGGCCCTCCAGGCACTTATAAGCTAATTTCAGAAATAAGATTATAACAGCTGAAATAGCTGAAGAGCAGTGAGATGCTAAATTATGGCAATGCTCCTGAATAAAACAGAAATCCTATGGGTAGGGCATCAGTGGGGACTAAAGAAATACTAGAAGTGGGAGTCAGCTTGGACCAGGCAGATTTAGTTGAGATTAAAGGGGGAAAAATGGTGTTTCAGGCAGGAGTGTTGTTTGAGCAGATGTGCAAAAATGGAGATAAGGAGGCAGCCTGGCTCTGGAGGCAACAGACCCCACCAGCTGATAAGGGTGATGGGCCAGTAGAGAGAGAGAAATAGGGGGGATGGCCACTGTAGAGCTGGGGTTGGCCTGGACAGCTCAAAGGCAGGATTAGGGCTTCAGTGGTTTTGTTGCTATTTGAGAAAGGATGAGAAGCTGTCCTGAGTTCCTACAGTGGTTGCCTGAAAACCCCACAGAAGTAATGGCAGAGTCATGGGTCAGGAGGAGCCAATGGCTGAGCATGGTGGGTACCAGTATCATTCATGTGAAATGCAGGCTCCTCTAATAGGCAAGGAGCCCAGCTGACACTTCCTGCCCACTACCCTTCTTTTCCTCTCTCCTTTCCCAGGTGTCAGATTCCTCCCTGCTTTGTCCCTTTATACTTCCCAGGTATTTCCCCCAATACATTTTTCCACATCTAATTCTATCTTGGACTTTGCCTTTTGTAGAACCTGTGTGTGTGTGTGTGTGTGTGTGTGTGTGTGTGTGTGTGTGTGTGT
>JAAGEH010000032.1:32203332-32245267 GCA_011751065.1 Lasiurus cinereus
TATTTATTTATTTATTTATTTATTTATTTATTTATTTATTTATTTATTTTTGTCTCCTTCTCCCAATTTGATTTTGACACTTGTTTCTTTTCTTTTTTACTCATTTTCCTCTTCTTCTTTCTCTACTTACCCCTAATTTGTCTTTTATTGGTGGTCACCTTATTTGTGATTATTAACATCAGGAATACATTTCTGTTCAGTGCCTTGTGTATTGTACCTGGTCATGCTGTAGTTTGTGCCTTTGAATCAGCGTAGGGGAGAGAACTACATAACCAGACACTTAGAGAAGAAAGACCATGGGCAGAAGAAGAAACAGCCCGCATACGACAGAAAGGCAGGTATCACCAGAAAGGAAGTAAATGAAATAGAAGAAGAAATAAGCCTGCCAGAGAAATAGTTCAGAGAAATGATCATAAGGTGGATGAAAAGAATGGAAGACAAAATCGACAATGTGAGTAAGAGCCAAGAGGAAATGAAGAAGACCCAAGAAGAAATGAAGAAGAAGGAAGAAGAAATGCAGAAGAACCTAGAAGAAATGCAGAATAATCAAGAAGAAATGAAAAATGACACCACTGCTATAAAGAACTCAATAGAAAGCATCAAAAGTAGACTAAAAGAAGAAGACCACATCAGTGAGCTATAAGACACAGTAGGAAAAAATACCCAAGTACAGCAGCTTCTAGAAAAAAAAAATTAAAAAGCAAGAGGAGAGCCTAAGGAAACTTTGGGATAAAAAAAAAATCCACATAATTGGAGTTCCAGAAAGAGTGGAAACTGAGCAAGGATTAGAGAACCTGTTTGAAGAAATAATGACAGAAAATTTCCCCACTATAGGAAAGAAAAAACCCACACAAATCCAAGAAGTTCACAGAGTCCCAAGCAAAATGAACTCCACAAAACTGACACCAAGGCACATTATAATTAAATTGGCAAACACCAATGACAAAGTAAGAATCTTAAAAATGGCCAGAGAGAAACATAAAGTTACCTACAAAGGAACCCCCATAAGACTAGCTACTGATTTCTCAACAGAAACTCATCAGACCAGAAGGGAATGGAATGAAATATCCAAAGTCGTGGAAAGGAAGGGTCTGAATCCAAGAATACTGTACCCTGCAAGGCTTTAAATCAAAATTGAAGGTTAAATCAGGAGCTTCACAGACAAAAAAAAAAAAGACTAAGAGAATACATTACTACCAAACCAGCAATGCAAGAAATGTTAAAGGGTCTGCTGTAATAAAAAGAAATAGGAATCGAAGAAGTAACTCTAGGGTAAAGACTAAAAATGGCAACAGATAAGTAATTATCAATAATAACTTTAAATGTAAACGGATTAAATGCTCCAATCAAAAGACATAGGGTAACTGATTGGATAAGAAAACATGATCCATATATCTGTTGTCTACAAGACACCCACCTCAGTAAAAGAGATGCACACAGATTGAGGGTGAAGGGATGGAAGACTCTATTTCAGGCAAATGAAAATGAAAAAAAAAGCTGGGGTTGCAATATTTATATCTGACAAATTAGATCTCAAAGTGAAAGACATAACAAGAGATAAAGAAGGCCACTTCATAGTACTAAAGGGAACAATCCAACAAGAAGAAATAACTGGTAAACATATACGCATCCAATATAGGAGTACCTAAATACATAAAAAAAAAAACTCTTGGAGGGTATTAAGGGAGAGATTGACAGCAATACAATCATAGTAGGAGACTTTAATACCCCACTGTCACCACTGGACAAATCTTCTAAACAAAAAATGAGCAAAGAAACATCAATCCTAAATGACTCACTAGACCAGATGGAATCAATTGACATCTTCAGTACACTTCAACCCAAAGCCACAGCATATACATTCTTCTCTAGGGCACATGGGTCATTTTCAAAGATAGATCATGTGTTGGGTCATAAGAAAAGTCTCTTCAAATTCAAGAAGATAGAAATCATATCAAGCATTTTCTCAGATCACAGTGGCATAAAACTGGAAGTCAACTATAATAAAAACAATAGAAAGAAATCAAACACATGGAGACTAAATAGCATGCTATTAAACAACGACTGGGTAACCAAAGAGATCAAGGAAGAAATAAAAAACATCATGACAACAAATGACAATGACAACACAACAATACAAAATTTATGGGACACAGTGAAAGCAGTCTAGAGAGAGAAGTTCATAACCCTACAAGCCTACTGCAAAAAAACAGGAAACAATGGTAATAAATTACCTAACCCTACGTCTCAAAGAGCTAGAATGAGAGCAACAGGAAAAGCCCAGCATAAGCAGAAGGAAGGAAATAGTAAAGATTAGAGCGGAGATAAACAACATGGAGACCAAAGAAACAATTCAAAAGCTCAACAAAACCAAGAGCTGATTCTTTGTTTTTTGTTTTTGTTTTTGTTTTGTTTTTCATTGTGAAAAAGTCTTTATTTTAAGGAAAAAGTTTAGTTAACAAAAAAAAAAAAATTTTAACAAATTTCACTTAGCAAAATACACCCAAAAGGAAATCACAGTAAAGAAAGCTTTAAGTCAAGGCCTCACCAATTCCTACAGTAGTAGTAATGTGTCTCAATTTTCAATACTAACTTTTAAAAAGCTTAAACTTAACCTAAGAGATTTTAAATGAAAATAAACTAGAATGAACAAACATGAGAAATGTTCCTCTTTAAATTAGGGATCTAGCACCTTGAGTTTCCCAAATATCTCATCTCCCCAATGTGTTCATGGTGATATGGTGTAAAAGATCCACATTTGATGTACTTAAAATTACTTGAAGTCAGATAACATCACCCCCTGAAATACGCTACCAAAATATTAAAGAAAAAAACCAAAAAACTGAAAACAGTTTTAGTTTACTCAATATCACATGCCAGAAGAAAATTTGCATGAGAAAACACTGAAGAGGTAACTTTTTAATCCAGATTTCACAAACTCATGGTGCAAAATGGGTCTCCACAGCTTCTTCTAATAACTGCTTTTCACTGGTTGTTGGTTGCCTATGAAAAATTATAACTCAAATGCTTTATAAAATATAAAATTAGTCATATCCAGTCATGCTGTTCTGGCCACTGTAGCTAGCAGCTCCATAACAGCCACTCACAGATGGGCTCTCAAGACCACTGTAAGTGGACTGGACTGACACCCCCATGCCTTGCATCATGTGGCTGCTATATGCCCCATTGCTAGCCCCAGTTGTGAAATTCAAGAAAAGTTCTATGTATCTATGCTGCATGTTGACCCTGTCTTTGGACATAGCTGCCACAGCTTCTTCATGAGTGGCAAACTCAACATCAGCTTTGCCCGTCACTCTTCCATCAGGGCCAATCTCAATATGGACTCTTACAGGATTGAGAGGAGAGAAGAAGTTGTAAATGTCATTCTCTAGAGCTTTGTAGAGCAGCCCTCTCATATGGACACAGTGTCCAGTGGTACTCTGGACAGTGAACTCGCCATCTCCATATCTGTGGTCATACACCCCCAAGAGACAGTAACTGAGGTCTCTTCCAAACATGTCAGTGGTAAAGCCATAGCCATCACTGAGACCGCTGTACTCCTCATAGCCCCCATAACCTGCACTATAAGCACCAGACCTCATCCTCTCCAATGTATCTCCTGGCTGTACCTAGACGGTCATAGGGTCCTGGCCACTGTACAGACATAAACTTTAGAGGGGGATCCGAATATGTCCTAACTTCTTCCTGACTGCTCTTAAACACTTCAATATACCTGTGCCCTATTCTCTCCTTGTGCTTTCCTAGAGCCTTCTCAGCTAACTCCTGTGAGGCAAACTGCACAAACGCTTCCCCTGTAATCTTGCCTTCAGGGTCCACAGGCAATGTGATCCCATTTGGCACGATTTCCAACCCTGAGAAGAACTGAACAATTTCATCCTTGGTGCATCCAAAAGGGAGTCCTCAAAGCTGCACAAAGCCATCATTAGCAGTGTCAGCACTGTTTGGACCACTGTGATTCAACACCCAATCCATCTCAGTTCTGTAGGATTTGAACACCTCTATGTATCAGTGTCCCATGCTTTCCCTGTCCTTTTTTTTTCCTGGTTTTAAATATAGTTGCCTTTATTATTCTTATTTCTAGGCATTTAAAAAAATTCTGGATACTAGTTTTTTCTTCATAGTTACACACCTTAGAAATACTAGTATCTTCTCTTACCCTATGGCTAAATTTTCACATTTATATTGTGTTTTTTTTTAATTTTTATTATTTTTTATACATATCTCCCCATTGCCCCCCCCCAGGCATACCCTGACCCCCCAATGTCTGTGATCATTGGTTATGCTTATATGCATGCATACAAGTCCTTTGATTGATCACTTATCTACCTCACCTAACTTTAATCTTTCTGCTGTAATTTCACAGTCTGTTTGATGCTTTATGATTTTTGTCCTCCTTAGAATTATCAGTCTACTCCCTTTCTGTGCTCCTGATTCTATTATATTCACCAGTTTATTCTGTTGATCAAATTTTTAATTCACTTAATTTTTTAGTTTCACTTGTTGATAGATATGTATTTGTTGTTCATAATTTTTTGTCTTTTACCTTTTTCTTCTTCCTCTTCTAAAAGAGTACCTGTCAGCATTTCATATAATACTGGTTTGGAGTTGATGAACTCCTTTAGCTTTTTCTTCTCTGTGAAGCTCTTTATCTGCCCTTCAATTCTGAATGATAGCTTTGCTGGATAGATTATTCTTGGTTGTAGGTTCTTCCTGTTCATCACGTTGAATATTTCTTGCCACTCCCATCTGGCCTGCATCGTTTCTGTTGAGAAATCAGCTAACAGTCCTATGGGTGCTCCCTTGTAGGTAATGAACTGTTTTTCTCTTGCTGCTTTTAATATTCTCTCTTTGTCTTTTGCTCTTGGTATTTTAATTATGATGTGTCTTGGTGTGGTCCTCTTTGGATTCCTTTTATTTGGGGTTCTGTGTGCTTCCTGGACTTGTAAGTCTATTTCTTTTACCAGATGTGGGAAGTTTTCAGTCATTATTTCTTTAAATAGGTTTTCAGTATCTTGCTCTCTCTCTTCTTCTGGCACCCCCACAATTCTGATGTTGGTATGCTGAAGCTGTCCCAGAGGCTCCTTACATTATCTTCACATTTTTGGATTCTTTTCTCTTCTTGCTTTTCCAGTTGAATGTTTTCTGCTTCTTTATATTTCAAATTTTTGACTCGGTCCTTGCCTTTCTCTAGTCTGCTGTTAGGACTCTGTATAATAGTTTTTATTTCAGTCAGTGTATGTTTAATTTCTAGATGGTCTTTTTTTATCTTTAGTTGGACCTTTTCCATCTCTTCTTGGGTCTCACTAAATTCATCCATCTTTTCTAGCACATTTTTGAAAAACCTTATAAGCGTGGTTTTGAACTCTATATCCAGTCATTTTTTTCCCTCCATTTCTTTTGTTTGTGATCCCTTCCCTTGTCTCGGCATTTTCACTATGCTGGGGAAACTTCTGTGTTGGATTCAGCCTTATGATACCAGATGCAAAGCCGCAGAAGCCTCTGTTGAGCTTCGGATGGGTGGAGTCTCAGGGCTTAAGGTACCGCCTTGCCTTCCAGTCGGCCCCGCCCTCCACAACCCTGAGTCTCAAGTGACTGGGTAATGGCTGGAGCGGTCCTTGTACGCACACCCGCAGTGCCTCTAACCGCTGCCTTTCCAGCTCCCCTGCGCACCAGGACCACACGAGTCTAGGTCTCCAGTGTTTCGTCCCAAACAGGGGCTTAGTGGAGTCAGAAGTGGCACAGTTGGGAGGGTCTGTCTCCCGCCCACTCGCGAAAGCCAGCGGCACAATCAGCAGTCTGTCCTGCTCGCAGTGCCGTGCGCCCACCAGGCCTTTGATCTTTTGTGGCTCCCCTAAATTTCCGTGCACTTCTCCCTTTTCACAGTCCAAACTCCCCCCGTATGAGTTTTCGGCTTGATCTGGTGTTTAGTGTCGTAGGATAAGGGGTTCAATGCCTTTGAGAGTCTCCATTTCCCTCCCGCCAGAGAAAGCCAGCCAGGTACTCTGGCACCCGCTCTCTCCTCGCTCACATCTCCATACCTCAGCTTTTTGCAGCTCCTCTGGGTCTCCGTGAGCCCCTCTCTTTCCCTCTAGTTGTAGAACTTCCACTCAGCCAGCTTTCCTGTGGTTCTGGATGATGTCCATTCTGTCTTTTAGTTGTAGTTTTGAAATTTTTGTGTGAGGCAGCAGTGTAGGTGTTTACCTATGCCGCCATCTTGGATTCCCTCTCATGTCTCCCTGTCCTTTTTAAGGGCCATTTTCACGTCATCTTCGGATTCAAGTTCAACAAAAGCCTCACCACTCTGCCTGCCTTCTCTAGTGTAGATGAAATGAATGCCTGCGGACCCATCATGAATTATGCAGCCAGAGAGGAAATTCTGCACCTCCTCCATAGAGCAGGACCAGGGCAGGCCACGGAGCTTGACCACAAAGCCTTCACCTCCCTCAGGGCCCAGCATCATGGACACTTGACAGGGCAGACTTCAAATAAACTCATCTGCTGCTTTTTGTAGCTTAAAGAACAAGGAGGGATGTCAACAGTCTGAGACACTCGAGGTAGATACAAATTGTCCACTGAGGGGAGCAGGGCCGATGTCGATTTTCATCAAGCAAGTGCGGTTTACAGCTAAAGGACCCCGATTCCACCCACCTCTCAGAAACACAGTGGGCTCCGAAGAAACTACAGGCGCATTTCCTAGTGGTTCACCTCAGGGTCCGAGTCATCCACGTTCCCTTTCTACCTCACATCCAGCACCTCAATCTTCCATCAGAGCGACCTGCTTCTGCCTGCCGGAGCGACTCCTGCTCGGTTGCCCCAAGGAACCCGACCTTTTCCAGGAGGATACAATGCAGTTGTCAAGAGCTGGTTCTTTGAAAGGATAAACAATATTGATGCACCTCTAGCCAGGCTCACCAAGAAGAAAAGAGAGAAGACCCAAATAAACAAAATCAGAAATGAAAGAGGAGAAATAACAACAGACTCCGCAGAAATACAAAGGATTGTTAAAAAAAATACTATGAACAACTCTAGTCCAACTAATTGGACAACCTGCAAGAAATGGACATATTCCTAGAAAAATATAACCTTCGAAAATTCAATCAGGAACAATCTAAACATCTCAATAGTTCAACAACTATAGAAGAAATTGAAGCAGTCATCAAAAAGCTTCCAACAAATAAAAGCCTGGGACCAGATGGCTACAGAGGAGAGTTTTACCAAACATTCAAGGAAGAATTAAAACTATCCTCCTCAGACTATTCAAAAACATTCAAGAAGGAACACTTCCAAACACCTTCTATGAAGCCAGCATCACCCTAATACCAAAACCAGATAAACACAACACAATGAAAGAGAATTATAGGTCAATATCTCTCATGAACATAGATGCCAAAATCCTCAATAAATTCTAGCAAATCAGTTCCAGCAGTACATCAGAAAGATCATACACCATGACCAAGTAGGATTCATCCCAGGAATGCAGGGATGGTACAATATCCACAAATCAATAAACATGATACATCACATAATTAAATGAGAGATAAAAATCACATAGTCATATCAATTGATGCAGAAAAAGCATTTGACAAAATCCAACACCCTTTCTTGATAAAAACTCTCAGCAAAGTGGGAATAGAAGGATCTTACCTCAACATCATAAAAACCATATATGATAAATCCACAGCTAACATCATACTCAATGGGCCAAAACTAAAACCATTTCCCCTAAGAACAGGAACAAGACAGGGATGCCCACTCTCACCTCTCCTGTTCGACATAGTACTGGAAGTATTAGCCATTGCAATTATACAAGAAGAAGAAATAAAAGGCATCCAACTTGGAAAAGAAGAAGTAAAGCTGTCCTTATTTGCAGATGACATTATACTGTACATAAAAAACCCGAAGGATTCCATCCCAAAACTAATTGACTTAATAAATGAATTGGGCAATGTAGCAGGATACAAAATTAATGCCAATAAATCTGTGGCATTTCTATACACTAATAGTGAAATTATAGAAAGAGAGACTAAAAAAGTAATCCCATTTACCATCACACCAAAAAAAATTAAGATACCTTGGAATAAACCTAACTAAAGAGGTAAAAGACCTATATGTAGAAAACTACAGGACACTGAAAAAAGAGATAGAGGAAGATATTAACAGATGCAAGAGCATATCATGTTCATGGATTGGGAGAATCAACATCATTAAAATGTCCATACTACCCAAAGCAATCTCTAGATTCAATGCACTACCCATTAAAATACCAACGACATATTTCACAGACCTAGAAAGAATTCTTTATAGATTCACCTGGAACAAAAAAAGACCACGAATAGCCACAGCAATTCTGAGAAAGAAGAATAAAGTAGGTGGGATCTCAATACCAGATTTCAAGCTATATTACAAAGCAACTGTTCTCAAAACAGCCTGGTACTGGCACAAGAACAGACATATAGACCAATGCAATAGAATAGAGAATTTAGACTTTCACCCAAATCATTATGCTCAACTAATATTTGACAAAGGAGGCATGAACATAAAATGAAGCTAAGATAGCCTCTTCAATAAATGGTGTTGGGAAAATTGGACAGATACATGCAAAAAAATGAAACTGGACCACCAACTTACACCAAATACAAAAATAAACTCAAATTGGATACAGGACTTAAACATTAGAAGGGAAACCATAAAAATACTTGAGGAATCCATAGGCAGTACAATCTCAGACATATGCCAAAAGAACTTCTTCACTGATACTGCTCCAAGGGCAATGGAAGCTAAAGAAAAAATAAACAAATGGGACTACATAAAATAAAAACCTTTTGCATAGCAAAAAAAAAAACATCAACAAAACAGCAAGAAAGCCCACTGTATGGGAGAACTTATTTGCAAATAATATCACTGATAAAGGTTTAATCTCCAACATCTACAACCAGCTTATACAACTTAACAAAAGGAAGATAAACGATCCAATAAAAAAAGTGGGCAATGGACCTAAATAGAACCTTTTCAAAGATGACAGAAGGAAGGCCAAGAGACACATGAAAACATGTTCAAAGTCACTAATTATCTGAGAGATGGAAATCAAAACAATGCGATACTACTTTACCACTGTCAGAATGGCAATCATCAACAAATCAACAAAGTGTTGGCCAGTATGTGGAGAAAAAGGAACCCTTGTGCACTGTTGGTGGGAATGCAGACTGTTGTAGCCACTGTGGAGAACAGTATGGAGTTTCCTCAAAAAACTGATGGATCTCCCATTTGACCCTGTAATCCCACTCTTAGGAATTTATCCTAAGAAATTACAAACACAAATCAGAAAGGATTTATGCACCCCTATGTTCATAGCTGCACAATTTACAATATCTACAATTTGGAAACAGCCTAGGTGCCCGTCAACAGATGAGTGGATCATAAAACTGTGGTACATCTACACAATGGAATTCTATGCTGCCATTAAAAAGAAGGAACTCTTACCATTTGCAGCAACCTGGATGGAACTGGAGAGCCTTATGCTTAGTGAAATAAGCCAGTCAATGAAGGAGAAGCACCACATGATCTCACTCATTTGTGGATAATAAAGAACAGTGTAAACTGATGAACAAAAGGATAGATACAGAGGCAGTGAAGCATCAAACAGACTGTCACATTATAGCAGGAAGATTAAGGAGAGGTGGGGTAGATAAGAGATCAATCAAAGACTTGTATCCATGCATATAAGTATAATCAATGAACACAGACACTGGGGGTTTGGGGTATGCCTGGGAGGGAGGGGGGGCAATGGGGAGATATGTATACATGTAACACAATAAAAAAAAAAGAAAATATATATATAAAAAAAAAAGCCGAAACCAGTTTGGCTCAGTGGATAGAGCGTTGGCCTGGGGACTGAAAGGTCCCAGGTTCTATTCTGGTCAAGGGCATGTACACTGGTGCGGACACATCCCCAGTAGGGGGTGTGTAGGAGGCCGCTGATCGATGTCTCTCTCTCATCCATGTTTCTGGCTTTCTATCTCTTTCCCTTCCTCTGTGAAAAATCAATAAAATATATTTTTTTTAAAAAAAGAGAGAAATACATGTTACTCTAATAAAGTGCACAGGACAGTGTCTTGCACATAAAAAAAAGAGAGAGAAATACATGTTACTCTAATAAAGTACACAGGACAGTGTCTTGCACATAAAATTAATTAATTAATTAATTAATTAATTAATTAATTAAAAATGCTCAGGATAAGGTCCACATGAATGATTGAAGAGTTGTAACAGGTGACAAGCTGGGCAAACGAAGTGCTTCTGGCCTTGTTCAGGCCTGGCTTATTCTATATTTCACACAGACAAGGTGGAACAAGGTTCTCTTAGCCTTCCTTAGCAGGAATTCCAATCCTACACTGGAGCCCAACCTGATTTCTGAGGTTAACCAGAGAGAAACCTCCTTCTAACATTATGGCAGAAGGGAAGATGGAAGTGAAGAGGAGGAGGCCATCATTTCTGTAAATGTCTTCAGCAGGTCACAGAGGACCTGCCTTTTTGCCTATAAGTACGTGGCCCAATGCTTCTTGGAGGGAGAGAGGACTTGTTTGCCTGTGGCTTCTTTATCGGGGCCCCTCAGATCACATCTGCATTTGGATGACTCAGTCCAGGCTAGATTCTATAAGTCATGTGCCAGGTCAGAGGGCACAAACAAGGCAAGGCTGAGGATGTTCGGTGTGACTACGGGGGCTCTGGACTGGCCCTTTGGGTAGGCAGGATGGGGTTCATCCTGATGATGCCTGAAGTTCCACACTACATTTTCAGTGCTTGCTCAAGTCCCTCTCTTTCATCTTCTTTTTTTAAAACTAAACTACCCTTTAATCCCAATTCTCTGAAGTTCAACCATCTGTAGGAGAAAGCCACTCAGCACCCACTCTCTCAGAAACATACTTTCCCACTACACCAATGGAACCCAGCTGTGCCCTTCTTACCTCCAGGGCTATTGCAGCTCAGCATGAACTCTGGATGTGCACCCAGATAGGCACGGAGCAGGTGAGCCAGTAACGTAACTCAGTACTAAGCCTCAGTCTTCTTATCCATAAAATGAGAATAACAACAGCCCCTACCTTGTAGATTGTTATGAAGATTGATATAGATGCTGCAGGAAGCACCCAATAAAAGGGGGGTGCTAATAATCATAGTTGAAATAATAATTAGGTATAATGAAGACTGTCCCTAGTGTATCAGAGAGGGCTGAGTCTCCAGCTGATGACGTGAAGGGCAGCTGACTCAACTTTTCTGATAAAGAGGTGACTACCCTGCTGCTGGCTCTCTAGGCCTCCCTCCACCCACCACTTTATCTGTCTTCCCAAGGTCCCCTGACCTTCTGTGGCTTGGGCACAATCACAGATCATGCTCAGGGGAACTCAGTCACTCCACTCTGGACCTCAGCTCACGGTGGGCAATGAACCGCAGAACCGACAGGCTGGCCCCAGCTCATAAGTCACGCTTCAGGTTGAGGCCCGATATTTGCTATAACAATGTGGGTGACTTCCAGAGGTAGCCCAGGGGCTTGCAGCAAGGTGTCCCAAGGAAACCTGAGGATGGTGTGGCCCCTCCTTTGGTTGGTTGTAACTGGTGGTCCAGACCAGCACCCAAGACACCATATGTCCTCCCTTCCTCCTAACACCATCCCACCTGTCTAAATTTTGTTGCCCCCATTAAGGCCTGACATTGGAATTTTTCCCACCTCCCTTACACTAAGCAGGAAAAACCTCCAGAACAACTCAGAAGTGCCCCTAACCTTCTGCTGAATCAATTGGCCTTACCTCAACAGTGTGGACAGTGTGTGTGTGTGTGTGTGTGTGTGTGTGTGTTGGGGAGGGGACGGGGGAGTGCTCAAGTCTCTCCCAGAATATTTCAGAAGGTCAGAGCACAAAAGCCAAGTTGAGTCCCAAAGAAGGAGGAATGTGCCCAAATCACAAGCTAGCAAGGGACCAGGAGCCTCTGGATTCTGCCCACGCCCCCCCCTCCCCCGCCTCCACTGCCCCTCACCTCCCAGCAAAATAAACTCCACCTGAATACCTGCAAGCACGCTTTTCAGCAAAACCTGGTCAGAAACCCGTCCGCAGCTCTTTCCTAAGTGAAATCCCTTGTGGCTGCGGCCTTTAATGAGGATCATTAGGGCAGATTCCCTGTGAAAGGAGGGCTTTACTCGCCTAGACTTGCATAGAGGCTAGGATCACTAGGAGGTGGCGCCTGGCAGAATCTGGCGCGGTCCCCCATCACAGACCCTTGTCCAAAGCTGGGAGAGGACGCCCGGAGAGACTGCTCGCTCCCAGGCCACAAGCACCAGGCTGCTTCCCATCCCTGCCCTTGCAATCAGGTTTTCGCTAGACCATGAAAGTATGCGCCCCCGGGTCCTGGGCGCTCTCGAATTCTGTGAATTTCCTTTGAAGTCTGGACGCCCTTTCATTTCTGCGCTTTTGCTAATAATTCCGGCAGAGCAGTCTGCAGCGAACTAGGCAGCCCCAGCCCCTGCAGGCGCACAGCGCCTTTGCTCGGGTGCACAGCGCCACCTGCGGACCGATGGTGGGTACCCTTATAGCGGAGGGGTCTAGTCCTCATCAGCAAGCACAAGAGGCCCAACCCCATTGGTGAGGACCTGAATATTACGTTCAAGGAGCACAAGGTTCAGAGTCATGGAGCTCTAGTTTCTAGGACAGTCTGGACTACTTGAACATGGGTGCCTGGGAAACACTGGTCAGCTGAAAGCGCCACTCCATCCACAGATGAAGGACTCCCAACCTCGGAGCTACTGAGAGAACCTCAAGCAATTGTGGTGACATCTTTGAGTGTCTTGCCCCCCACCCTCCTCTCTCTATGCCTTGCGTTGATGCGTAGGTGACCTCACCTTTCCTCCTGCGGAACTACTTCTGACCCTCTCCCAGCAACCTCCCCCAAACACTGACCTGTGTAACCAAGCCCAAGTGCAGCTAAGCCTCAAAATCTCCCTCCTAGAATAAATGCCATCTCCCAGGACAAGGATTTCTCTTCTAAGGTGACAGCTAACAAGTGGCTTATTTCACTAGAGAGCCAGCAGCAGGGTAGTCACCTCTTTATCAGGAGACTTGATTCCAGTCAGTTCAGCAAACTAGTTGTGTGCCCTTGGATAATTCATTGCTCCTCTGAGGGCCTTTTCCTCAACATTTAAAAAGGAGAGGATCTGTTTAGGTCTGATACTCCTTGATTAAAGTTCTCTTTCCAAAATCAACACATTCTTGGTGGACATCATTTTTCTCCCTTCCCCCAATGCTACCCCACCCCGTGCCCCTCTCCTGGGTTGAATTAATAAGGGGCATCTCCAAAAGCTCAACATGCAGACTACACACCCGGGAGGGAGCAGCCTAGACTCTCCATACATCTGAGTCCTCAGAGACCATTTCTTCTCTCTATCTCTCCGCAGGTGCAGCCTTTGCCTCCTCTCAGTTCTCCTTGTATCTACTTCCTGCTTAAGCAAAGCTACACCCATGTAGCAGCCAGATGGCCATCCAAAACAGGTCATTCTTTTGCTTCACACTCTCCAATAGCTCCCCAGAGCCTTTGGGATGCAGGCTAGGGTCCATATCCTAGCAGAGTGAGCCCTTGGCACTCTGCTCAGTCACATCTTGTCCCTTCCTACCTTAGACCTGAAAGTCTCCATATACAAACCTGCATGTGATTCCACAGACATCATACCAACTGGCACACCTGCACTTCACTTACCGAAGTGGCCCTCCCCCACCACACCCACACAATGTTATCATGAGACTAACTTCTGCTCTGGTATCTCTCTCCCTTCCCAGCCAACTATCTTCCTGCCTCTGTGCTTCAGAGCTCCCCGTGCTTACTTCTGTTGCCTCCTCTAACCACATTATATTAAAATGTAATTCAGTGTTCTTGTTATTCCAATCAGGTCTCTGTCTTACCCTCTAAATTGTGAACTCCACAAGAGCTGTCTTATTTATCTCCAAATAACCCAGATGGCTCCAGGGATCTCCCAGCCCACTTAGCTCTAGTTTAGATGAGCTTCATGGCAGACACAGCTAATTGCTTTCCCAACAGCCATTTGGCAAGTCCTCTTTAATGAAGGAACCCAGATTTTGTTCAGGGAGGCAATAAGTCCAGCTAAAATAGTCTCTTATTCAGACTCCCTTGCAGCTAAGTGTGACCATCCCTAGCAGCAGTCACTGGATGGGGCTTCTGAAAAAGCTTTTCAAAAGAAGACTCATGCATCAGGCCTTCCTTTAGCCCCTTTTTCTTTTCCTAGAATATGGGCAAGATATCTGCAGGAGCAGCCGCCATCAAGCAAGCAAGAGGGCAAAAGCCATACTGAGTAAGAGCAGCAAGATAGAAGGAATTTGGGTCTCTGCTGACAACCTTGAAGCACTACATCTAACCGTGGTTTGTTTAAACCGTTCTTGGGGGCGTTTCTCTTACTTGTACCTACATGTAATCATAACTGCTACAAACACCATTTCCTCACCCAGGAGAACTACAAAGTCCTCTCTTACAAGATGTTGGCCAATTCCCAGTGGACCCACATGCTCACAGTCACCACTGACATTAAGTTCCTAGTCATTTTTCTCTTTCATTCTGGAGCATGATGTGACAAACTACAATCCTTCCATCTTCACACCTCCCAGTGGGAAGTAGATGAACTGAAAGTATTTTATAGTAAAGGTATAGACATGCTACATTGTAACATCTCACATTTATTCAGACTAAAGAGTAATAAACCTTATTTTCAGAAGTCCTTCATCTATTCACTCCCCCAGGTAATATATTCTGACCACATCAGTCCACATGCTCCCCAGCTTCACATTCTCTTGCTTTCTCTCTTCCCTTTCCCTCTCCTCTGATCTTCCCTCCTGGATCTTCAAAGGAACAAAAACACAAATTATTCTCATGTTTTCACTCAACATTGTTTTTTAGTACCTCTACTATATGTTAACTATCACATCTGTGGCTTGAGCTCCTCAGAGCACCCTTACCTACTGACCCAGTGGCTTGCCAAAATATTCTTCTTCTCTAAGACAAATTACTAGCAGTTAAGATCATTAATTTTTCACTCTCACCACATATATTTTGCCACCTGTTCCACATATAGGGGCTCCATGAAGATGGGTTGAATTGACTGTGCCAGCAGGGAACCCTGAGATACACACTCACCTAATACCCACCCACCTATTTTAAGAAGTGCTACAGCCTCTGATTCAAAGAAATAATTCTCCTACCACAAATGTCAGGCCAAGAAAATGTCAGTGCTAAGGTAAGACAAATGCAAGATAGGAAGCAGGCAGGCCCATGGCTGTCTGTGTCCAAGTCACATTTAGTCCCTGGGCCCAAGTTTCCCATGAAGAATCTAGACTGAAGTTAGAAATAATTTTAAATCTCATCTTTTAAAAAAAACTAAGAATGATACAAGATCCCTATGTAAATTGGGAATATTTTGCATTCTTTAGACCATGCCTTCTTTTTTCTTGATCAACCTTGGCAAATGTTTATTTTACTAATAATTCTAAAACATTAACTTTTTTTTTTTAGGTTACTTCTACTCTTTTTCCTTCACATATCTTTAGTATCATTTACTTCCTATATTTATTTTAACTTCTTAAGTTTAATACCCGGCTCATTAATTTTTAGGCTTTCTTCATTTCCAATTTAAGGCTTTAAACTTCCCTATACATACTGCATCATTATGTTTTGATGTGCAATATTTTCATTGGGATTTAATTCTAAGTATTTTCTAACTTCTATTATGATTTCCTTAACCCATGAGTTATTGAGAAGTATTTCTTTCTTTTACTTCCAAAATAAGGGGGAGTTCGTAGTTTCTTGTCATTGTGATGGTTGATTTCTAACTTAATTACATTGTAATTAGATAATGTAGACTACATGACAATAATCCTGAAAATTTTGAGTCTTGCTTCATGGCCTTTCTCAGGATTAATTTTCATACATGTTCCATTTTTGCTTGTATCTCTGTTAATTTTTTCTTTCTTAGGGAAATCAGTTAAAATCTACTTTTATCATGAATTTATTGATTTCCCCTTATAATTCTTTCATATATATGTATTTAGATTCATATCAGTTTATAATTGTTACATCTTTCTGGAGAAGAATGTTCTTTCACTAGGTAGCGATATTCTGCTTTTTTCTTACATACTATTTTGTCTGATAATGATATCACCACACCATTTCTTTTCTTTGGCTTAGTGTTTACCTGGCATATATTTTGCCATGCTCTGACATTTAACTTTTGTATATCCTTATGCTTCAGGCAAGTCTGTTGTGAACAGCTTATGAGCTAAATGTTGCTTATTTAAAAATAATCAACTTTGGACCCTGGCTGGGTAGCTCAGTTGGTAAAGTGTCAACTTGATACGCTAAGGTTATGGTTCAAACTCTGGTCAGGGTACATACAAGAAGCAACCAATGAATGCAAAAATAAGTGGAACAAGTTGAAGTTTCCCTCTCTCTCATCCTCTCTCCCTAAAATCAATTCATAAAACTCTTTGTCTTTTACCGAGAGATATTAGCTACTTTACACTGACTATGATTACTAGAGGCCAGGTGCACAAAATTCATACACAGGGAAAAGAGGCAGTGTCCCTCAGCCCATCTGCACCCTCTCTAATCTGGAGCCCCTTAAGGGATGTCCGACTGCCAATTTAGGCCCGATCCCACCAGGATCAACAAGCCAATCTGGGACTGCTGACTTCCAACCGCTTGTCTGCCTGCCTGCCTGCCTGATTGCCCCTAACCACTTCTGCCTACCAACCTGATCACCCCCTAACCACTACCCTGCCACCCTGATTGATGCCTAACAGCTCCCCTGCTGGCCTGATTGGTCCTAACTGTCCTCCCCTGCAGGCCTGGTCTCCCCCAACTGCCCTTCCCTGCAGGTACCACAACTGCCCTCCTCTGCCAGCCAGGTTCCCCCTAACTGCTCTCCCTTGCTGGCCTGGTCCTCCCTACTGCCCTCCCCTGCTGGCCTGATTAATCACAACTGCCCTTCCCTGCCAGCCATCTTATGGCAGCCATCTTGTGTCCACATGGGGCGGCCATCTTGTGTGTTGGAGTGATGATCAATTTTCATATTACCTCTTTATTATATAGGCTTGGCATATTTTGATGTATTTTGCTATCTTATTTTGTACAGTATATTCATCCCACATTTTCTCTTTCTCATTTAAAATTTTTCTTTACTTGTCATTTCTTTTTTAGTGGGGGAGGTTGATTAATTATTTTTCTTATTCAGTTTTTTTTACCTCTATATTTTAGTAATTACTCTAGAAAGTTTAATGTTCATATTTTTTATTTGCTTGCTTTTAAAATTTATATTTATTGTTGAAAGTAATACAATGTACCATTTCCTCCCATTGATCCCTTATAGTCTACCCCATCCCCCAACCCAGATCTTCACCACACTATTTTGTGAGTCCATGGGTTATGCATACATGCATATAAGTTCTTTGGATAATCTCTTTTCCCTCCCACCCACCCCCACCTTCCCTCTGAGATTTATCAGTCTGTTCCATGTTTCTATATCTCTAGATCTATTTTATTCATCAGTTTATTTTGGTCTTTAGAGTCCCACACTTGAGTGAGATCATGTGATACTTTTCTTTCTCTGACTGACTTATTTCACTTAGCATAATACTCTCTGGGTTCCTCCACCCTGTCTAAAGGATAAGAGATGCTTCTTTTTTTTTTTTTGCTGCTGCTGCATAGTATTCCATGGTATAAATGTACCACAGTTTTTTATACACTCACCTACTGATGGGCACTTGGGCTGCTTCTAGATCTTAGCTATTGTAAATTGTGCTGTGATAAACATAAAGGTGAATATAGTTTTTCTAAATGGTGTTTTCAATTTCTTAGGATATATTCCTGGAAGTATGATCCCTGGTGAAATAGGAGTTCCATTTTTAATTTTTTGAGGAAACTCCATACTGTTTTCCATAGTGGCTGCACCAGTCTGCATGTCTACCAGTAGTGCACTAGAGATCCGTTTTCTCCACTTCCTCACTAGCACTAGTCATTTATTGATTTGTTAATGATAGCTATTCTGACAGGTGTGAGCTTATAACTCATTGATCTTTTAATTTGCCATTTCTCTGATGATTAGTGACTGGGCATTTTTTCATATGTCTCTTGGCCTTCAGTATGTTTGCTTTGGAGAAGTGTCTATTTAGGTTCTTTGCCCATTTTTTGATTGGCTTGTCTTACTTTTGTTAAGTTGTATGAGTTCCTTATATTTTTTGGAAATTAACTCCCAGAAGCTAATTTCAGCATATTAGCAGGGTTGAAACATCTGGAATGGCTGAGGGCATTTTCCCAATCCTGGAAAGGATACATAAATGACTGCTTGCTGCTGGACAGCTGAGGGTATTTTAATCTACATGTTATTGCCTCCTGCTGGCCAAACACCTGAACAGCCATGGGCAGTTTCCCCAACCCAACAATGCCTCTGTATACTAAACCTTGGACTTTGATGTCAATCTATCTTACCTTAAGACAATTTGTATTAATAAAGAGCAAGGGGACCTGAGACAGGGACAACTTGGTTTCTTTAATAAGTCTCCTCTGCCCCCCCCCAAAATACCTTTCAAATTTATGTTTTGTCTCTAGACTCTTTAATAATTTCCTGCAGCCCTTCCCCAGATTCCTGCACCCTTCTAGATGCTGGACAAGACACCTAGCATTAATGGCACCCCGAACTCAGGGACCTCTGAAGGAGAAGAATTTGCCTGAGTGGAATACAGCACTGGTGATGGTGGTAAGATGAACTGTGTGTAAAACTTGTACCAAGTTCTGAAAGTCTCAAACCAGAGTGGGCAAGAAAAGTCTTTTGTTTTAAGCCAGACCATAATGGGGAAGAATTTGTTTCAAAAGCAAAATTATAAAGAAATTGGAATTTCAAAAGGTACTTTTTAAAATCAGGCTCAAAAAAGAGTGCTGTGTTCATCTTCAATGTGGCTTCTTGTTGAAATCATAAAATATCTCATTTTTATTGAGGATCAAAAATCTATAATTTCTAAAAAAAAAACTCTAGATCCTCTACCCCTGGAGAGGAGAGACTGGGCAGCTAGAGAGATTAAAGCTGTTATCTCTCCCCAGGAGATTCTTTAATGCTTCGTTTAAAAACTACCAAAGAACACCTGGGATAAGCAAATATTGGCAAAAATAACTCTAAAAGCTGTCATTATTATGGAAAGTGAAATAAGAAAAAATTCCTAATCTGTAATTTTATTAGATTTAATGTGCTTATTGTGTCTATTAAGCATGTCTTTAATTTAATTGGGAAAAGAAATGTGGCCAAATCAGTTGCTGAATTTTCCCCCAAAGCAAGCAGGAGGTGGGGGAAAGGAGGCACTGTATGGATGCCCGCTCCTGAAGAAAGTCCGGTTAGTAACTTAAAAGTTTTACAAAACTTAGAAATGTGTCTTGGATTTCTGTGTTCATAAAGAGAGGGGCTATCTAAAAACAAAAATGAGTGCTTTGTCTGATTCTTAGACTTTAGCTAGGTTTTCAGCTGGATTTAATCTCCTTACAGACACTACAGAATAAAATTCGAAAGACTGTTTTTTTCTGCAAAAGAAAGATGGCAGAAAAGATCCAAAAAGAAATATGCAGGCTGGTCTAGCAACAAGATTGGTATTTCCATAATAAAAAGTAATTTTTAAAATAATAATGGACCGCATTCAAAAATTAACCTTAAAGCCTCCAAGAATATCAGTAAATTATGTTACAGAACTTGCTGAAGTAAATGCCTTGAATAACTATAATTGGATTTAAATCTCAAAATTGTTGAAACATAGATAATAACATAATTATAAAGGTTCTAGTAGCCCAGGTGAAGACTGACTATACCCTTTGTTAATTAAGAAGGCTGGCTTCTCCCTGCAGAAAAAAAATGTGATCATTTTAAAGTCAAGAGGCTAGGCTAAATCAAACCTGTTTTGCCAGCCAAAAATCATAGTTTTCCAGCCGGTGAGCAAACCAGTGGGAAGAAGGTGGCAATTTGTATTTAAATAGCCTGACACCAAACTCTAACAGCTTGGAACTTTAGAGTTTGCTGAATTAAATAAATAATAAAACTAATTGAATATCTAGGTATTTTGAAATAACAAAATACTGAAATGTTAATCTGAATTTATCTCATGAAAAATCTAGAGGACAGAATTAAATCTATTAATTCATTATGTCTATATTTTTTTAATTTATTCTTAAAAATACAAAGGTGTTACTAATATGAGAAATGCTAAATATTTGACTTGCCATCTCTAGAAGTTTAAGGTTCAAACTAAATTAGAAGAAATCATATACTTGTGGTAACAAAATTCATAAAATATAAAAATTTAGACATCAACCAAAGGACTTGTATGCATGCATATAAGCATAGCCAATAGACACCAGACAAGGGAGCTAGGTGGTTAGAGCATGCATGAGAGTGGGGGAGGGGCCAATGAGAAAATATATACACTTGTAATACATTAAAAAAAATGGAAAAAAATATAAATATATACATTTATTTTTGAGAAAATCATTCTTATATTTTCTCTAGAGAAATTAGTATTTCAAAATAAAGATGGTGGGTTAATTTGCATATTTAGGCGCCAAGTGGCCAGAGGTGGTGTGGGAGACAGGTGTTCCACACCACCCCAGCTGCTCTGGGCCTCTGGGAAGCATGGGAAGGTCGAGAGGCAGCTTCGGTCCAGAGTGAAAGTGGTGCCGGTAACCAGGGGAAAGAATGCCCATTCTTGCATGAATCTTCATGCATCAGGCCTCTAATATATATAGTCTTTCCAAGTTAAATTTCAAAACTTTAACTGAGGGATGATTTTTAGAAAACTCCAAGGACCTGGAGTGATTCAAAGACTTTATCCTCTCTTCCTAAAAGAAATATTTTTGAAATTAAACTGATCTAATATACTTAAAATCTTGTGGAAAGCTTTATTAAATAAAAATTAATAACTATATTCTACTTATATACATATCTTTTAAATTTTATGAATGTTTTGGTCTCTCAGAAAGAAAAAATAAAGTAGCTTAAATATTTCTTAAAATTCGGGGAAAACCAAGATGGTGGCATAGGTAAACATCTGAACTTGCTGCCTCGCACAACAGCTTCAAAACTACAACTAAAAGACAAAACGGACATCATCCATAACCACAGGAAGGCTGGCTAAATGAAAATTCTACAATTATAAGGAAAGAGAAAAGCACACAGAGTCATAGGAGCTGCTAAAACAAAGTGCAGAGGTATGGACTTTGAGAAGACTGGCAACTGGCTACGGAGCTGGCTTTTTCAATCCACAGGGAGGTACAAGCGCCCAACTGCAACAGAACTCCAGTACCAGGTGAGATTCTGGGGACCCAGACTCATACAGGGAGAAACTGGACTGTCTGGCAGCGGGCAGAACTCTAGGGTGGCTTTCTCTCAGGTGCTTGCAGCAATTACTATGGAACACTGAGACCCAGGGGTCTCTTAGGGCAGAGCTTACAGGAAGCCATTGCTTTTTGCTCCACCCTAACACTCCTCCCCACCAAGTTATGTGCAGAGGCTTTTGCGTATGAATGGCCTAGTCCTGTGAAATCGAAACTTACCTAACGAATTGCAGCTGATTCAGAAAGATCCATAATATTCAAAAGAAGTCCCGAGGCCTCATAGAATCTTGCATTGATTCATAGCTGGACCTCATCTGGGAACCTCCAAAACCCAAACAAAAAAAGAGGAATCTGCAGATGGGTGGCCTCAGGCAGAGGCTAAATTAGCACCTCTTTGGAAATCCAACAGCCAGTGTACCCAGGGGTCAGGTGGGACCATCCAGATTACAACTCCTCAGATCCATAAGGGACACACTCAAGGGGCAGACTCAGTGAGCACCAAAGCCCCACTGAAGCAAGTCTTGTATCATAAGGGTGTCTCCAGCACAGAAGTTCTCCCATCGTAGACACAGCTGATCCTCACAGCCAATTGGCCTGGAGGTCAATTCCTTCCAGTGATACCAATAATAATCAAGGCTTAACTACAACAAGAGTGTGCACACAGCCCACAAAGGGGTGCACCAAGAGCATCCACCTCAGGTAAATGGGGAGGCTGAGCCACTGGGCCCTATAGGACATCTAGCACACAAAGCCACTCTATCAACTCAGGGAAGCAGCCAAAATGTAGAGACAAAGAATCAGGTCACAAATGAAAGAAATGGAGGAAAGCAAACTACTGGATATAGAGTTCAAAACCATGGTTATAAAGTTTTTCAAGAATTTTCTAGAAAAGGCCAATAAATTTAGTGAGACCCTTGAGGATATGAAAAAGGACCAACTAGAAATTAAACATACACTGACTGAAATTAAAAATAATATACAGAAATCCAGCAGCAGACTAGAGGATCACATGAATCAACTTAAAGATTTGAAATACAAAGAAGCAAAAAACACCCAACTGGTATAGCAAAAAGAAAAAGGAATCCAAAAATATGAAGATAGCCGAAACCGGTTTGGCTCAGTTAATAGAGCGTCAGTTTGCAGACTGAAAGGTCCCAGGTTTGATTCCGGGCATGTACCTTGGTTGTGGTCATATCCCCAGTAGGGGGTGTGCAAGAGGCAGCTGATCAATGTCTCTCTCTCATTGATGTTTCTAACTCTCTATCCCTGTAAAAAAATCAATAAAATATATTTAAAAAAATAAATAAACAAAAATATGAAGATAGTGTAAGGAGTCTCTAGGACAACTTCAAGTGGACCAACATTGAATTATGGGGGCCAGAAGAAGAGAGAGAGCAATATACTGAAAACCTATTTGAAGAAATAATGACTGAAAACTTAACCACTTGGTGAAAGAAATAGACTTACAAGCCCAGGAAACACAGAGAACCCCAAACAAAAGGAATCCAAAGAGAACCACACCAAGACACATCATAATTAAAATGCCAAGACACATCATAATTAAAATGCCAAGAGCAAAAGACAAAGAGAATATTAAAAACAGCAAGAAAAAAACAGTTAATTACCTACAAGAGAGCACCCATACCATTGTCAGCTGATTTCTCAACAGAATTGATGCAGGCCATTTGAGAGTAGCAAGGAATACTAAAAGTGATGAAAAGGAAGAATCTACAACCAAAATTACTCTACCCAGCAAAATTATCACTCAAAATTGAAGGTCAGATAAAGAGCTTCACAGATAAAAAACAAAAGGAGCTCATCACTACCAAACCAGTATTATATGAAATGCTGAAAGATGTTCTTTAAGGAGAGGAAGAAGAAAAAGGTAAAGATAAAAATTATGAACAACAAATACATACCTATCAACAAGTGAATCTAAAAATCAAATGAATAAAAAAATATAATGAACAGAATAACCTGGTGAATATAATAGAATCAGGTGCATAGAAAGGGACTGACAATTATTGGGGAGAAGGGGGTGAGAGAGATGTGGAAAGAGATTGGACAAAAATCTTACACTATGGATGAGGACAGTAGCGAGGGGTAAGGGTATAGGGCAGTGGGGATAATCAGGCAGGGAGAACTATGGGGTGCAAAAAAGAGGAACATCTGTAATAATCTGAACACAAGGATTTATTTTAAAAAATATGTCTTAAAATTCTATAGCAGTGGAATTTTAAGGCAGAATTTTGAGACAATAGCCTCAGGCAGCTGCTGCCTTTCAGACAGGGTGGTGGTAGGATGGTATTTCTGCCTCATAAATCACATGTATAAAATTACTAACTTTGCTTTTTTAATAAAAATACCTACTTCAATTACTTAATAAATTAGCTTTTTAAAATATAATCAAGGTCTCATATAAATTAAGTTATATGAGAAGCCAATATTTTTATAAACAATTAATTCTTATACAGTCCTCTGAAAAAGTTACTTAAGAGCTGCTGTAATCCCTCTGTATATGCAAATACACCAAAAGAAAATACTACTTAAAAGTAAAATCTAAATTAAATAAAAAAGAGAAATTTAAAAATTTTGAAATCTCTTCTGCTAATATTTAAAGGGTAAACTGAAAATTATGATTCAGATACTAAATCTCATCATTAGTAGTAGTTACCATGAATACAAGGTGCATTGTTTAATGTGACTACATGGTCTGGCAGTATTGGTGAGCATCCAAAAAGCAACTATATTTGCTATATTGTTGCTTGGTGTATAAAAGAAAGACAAAGATTTTTTTAAAAAAGAAACTCTCTAAAAGCTAGCCCAGAAATTACTCTGAAAGGAAATAAAGAGAGGTTTCCTTCAAATATCTAGAAAACTGTAATTAAAAAATCAACATATTAGGCCTCAAAAAAGAAAAATAAGTAATGTATACTTTTTTCTCCCTGACAAAGCTAACATAAAATTACTCAAAGGCTAATAGGAGAAATTTAGTTAATGTCATTTACTGTCCATAACCAAGGACAAATAAAATTTAAAAATAAAATTTATTTCAGATTAATTTAAATTGGCAAATTTAAATAAATAAATATTCAAAAAATTAGTTATAGTAGACAAAAACCTATTCATAAAGCATTACCTAATTTTTTTATTGATGGTTCATCTCATAACAAAAGTTGCTTAACATGCAATGAATCCAGAGCAGTCATATTTCTGTGCAAAAAAATTAAAGTAAAATTTATCAAGACTGCATTGCAAAATTTCCAAAAGCCTCCTAATATTTAAATCAAAAAAGGGGGGATAGTGAAATAATTCCCCCAATAGTTAAATTACATCAAGACATTTTTTACTTTAAAAATATTTTCACTTGTAATGCTGATAGTAAGACACCATGAAGACACACGGGGTGTCAAAATAAGCCAAAGGAAAATCTTTTGAGCAAAAATGAAAGGATCCCAAGGATACTTATAGAAAAGATCCCTGTATTGAAATTTGATTGAGATTATGTTTGTATATTTCCAGAAAACTCCTCCAAGCCCATGTGGATTTCTGCAACAATGGATCTGAGAGAGAGAAACTGACTAGATTACTCCAGCCACAGAATAGCAGTGGCCCAAGCAACATGCTGAGACAAGGAGAGAAACAGTCCAGAGATGGAGATGGTGAAGACACCTTGCCATACTAGCAGTCAGCAGCTGTGCATCACTGCAGGTTGCCCAGGACCAACCCAGAGAAGGTAGGACTTACATTGCCACCATTTGTCCACCATCTAGAACTAGAATACCATTGCTGGCATGTACACATAAACAACTGTTGGACATTGAAATTGGGACTCAAAGAACTGTTGGCCCAGAAAAGAACTTACTGATTGATTGATTCCTTTAATGCCTGACAGCAATTTAAAGGACATGATAGAACTCTATCCTTTCCATTGAATTTAAAAATCTTAAAACATACATTCTTGTTAAGTTTATAAAATCAAAAAGGGTGATATGCTGGAAACTAATACCAGCATGTTAGCAGGACTGAATCATCTGGAATGGCTGAGGGCATTTCCCCAAACCTGGAGAGAATGAATAAATGATTGATTGCCTGCTGCCAGACAGCAGAGGGCATTTTAATCTACATGTTATTGCCTCCTGCTGCCAAACACCTAAACAGCCTCAGGCAGTTCCTCCAATATAACAATGCCTCTGTATACTAAACCTTAGCCCTTGATGTGTATATCTACCTTGTCTAAGGACAATTTGTGTTAATAAAGAGCAAGAGGAGCAGAGACAGGGAGGACTTGGTTTCTTTAGCTACATTTCTTTTGCAACTCCTCCCCGGCCTCACCCCTGCCACAAAATGCCTTCCAAATTTATTTTTTGTCTCTAGACTCTTTAATAATTTACCACAGCCCTTCTCTAGATACCTGAATCCTTCTATATGCTAAACAAGAACCCCGGCAATTAACCGCTTATTAGATATACCATTGGCAAATATGTTCTCCCATATAGAGGGCTCTCTTGTCATTTTGTTGATGGTTTCTTTTGCTGTACAAAAGCTTTTTATTTTGATGTAGTCTCATTTGTTTATTTTCTCCTTAGTTTCCATTATCCTAGGAGATCTATCATTAGCATGTTGCTATAAGAAATGTCTGAGATTTTGTTGCTTATAGTTTCTTCTAGTGTTTTTATGGTGTCATGACTTACATTTAAGTCTTTTATCCATTTTGAGTTTATTTTTTGTGTATGGTGTAAGTTGGTAGTCTAGTTTCTTTTCTTTTTTTCTTTCTTTTTTTTTTTTTTTTTTTTTGGCAAATACCTGTCCAGTTTTCCCAACATCATTTATTGAACAGACTGCCTTTCCTCCATTGTATGCTCTTGACTCTTTTGTCAAGTATTAATTGAGTGTGATGGCTTGGGTCAATTTCTGAGGTCTCTGTTCTATTCCATTGATCTATATACCTGTTCTTATGCCAGTACCAGGCTGTTTTGATTACAGTGGCTTTGTAGTAAAGCTGGATATCCAGTACTTGATCCCTCCAACTTTGTTCTTTCTCAAGATCGCTGAGGCTGTTCAGGGTCTTTTTTGGTTCCTCATATACATGTTTGGAATATTTTATCTAGATGTGTGAAATACTCCATTGCTATTTTAATGGAGAGTGCATTGAATCTATACATTGCTTTGGGTAGTGTTGTGGGGCAATCCGCAAGAGATGACCACCAGAGATAGAGATCAAAATTTATGAGCCTTTATTAAGCTGGCCAGTGACTACAGATGCAGCACTTCACTGTGCCAAAGGCTGAACTGCAGTCCAGACCATAGGTGTTACAGCAGATTTATACTCAGAAACCACAAGAGGAAGTTAGGACTCTTACAATGACAATCTAAAGGTTACAAAAGATATTTCAGCCATTTCCAAGAAACTGAGGGCACAGGTACAACACCTGGGCATGCTTGGCTGGAGCATGAACCTCCTTCTCCCTCCAAACTCCAACCGACCTACTCTATCTTTCTCTGTCTTAATACACCCTTCCTCCTGGGGCAGTGGAGGAGCTGTGCAATGTTTTCAGCCCAGAACATTATGTTTGCAGCCCAGAACAGTAGTATGGACATTTTAATAATGTTGATTCTGCCAAACCATGAACATGGTATATTTTTAAACTTGTTTATATCTTCCTCTCTTTTTCCAATGTCCTGTAGTTTTCTGAGTACAGATATTTTCCTTCCTTGGTTAAGTTTACTCCAAATTATCTTAATTTTCTTTGTTGCAATGGTAATTGAGATTTATCATTTTGGTTTCTCTTTCTGGGAGTTCACTATTGGTGTATAAAAATTCCATTGGTTTCTGGGTGTTAATTTTGTATCCTGCTACATTGCTGAATTCATTTATTAAATCTGTTAGTTTTTTGGTGGAGTCCTTACGGTTTTCTATGTGCAATATTGTATCATCTGCAAATGATGACAATTTTACTTCTTCTTTTCCAATTTGGATGCCTTTTATTTCTTCTAATTGTCTAAGCAGAAGCCTGGTGCATGAAATTCGTGCATGGGAGGGTTATCCATCAGCCCAGCCTGCACCCTCTCCAATCTAGAACCCCTCAAGGAATGTCTGACTGCCCATTCAGGCCTGATCCCATTAGGCTCCCAATTGCTCACCTACCTGCCTTCCTGATTGCTCCTAACCACTTCTGCTTGCTAGCCCAATCACCCCCTAACCACTCCCTTAACAATCTGATTGATTGCTAACTGCTCCCCTGCCAGCCTGATTGCACCAAAATGACATCCCCTGCCAGCCTGGTCACCCCTAACTGCTCTCCCTTGTAGGCCTGGTCCCTCCCAACTGCCCTCCCCTGCTGGCCATCTTGTGGTGGCCATCTTATGTTCACATGGGGGCAGCCATCTTTGACCACATGGGGGGAGCCATCTTATGTGTTGGAGTGATGGTCAATTTGCATATTACTCTTTTATTAGATAGGATAGAGGCCTGGTCCATGGGTGGGGACCAGCTGGTTTGCCCTGAAGCGTGTCCTAGATCAGGTTGGGGATTTTCTTGGGACACAGGGCAGCCTAGGTAAGGGGCCTGTGGTGATTTGCAGACCAGCCACGCCCCCTGGCAACCCACGCAGAGGCCCTGGTATCTGAGATTTATTTATCTTCCATAATTGAAATTTTGTAGCCTTCAGTGGAGGCCAAGGCAGGCCAGGAACTTGGCTTCCTGCATCACTTGGGAAACTCAAGCCTCCTGCTTGCTCCATGGCTACAGCCATTTTTGTTGGGATTTATTTATCTTCTATAATTGAAACTTCGTAGCCTTGAGCAAAGGCTAGGGCTGGGGGAAAGCTTGGTTTCCTCTATTGCCAGAGAAACCCAAGCCTCCTGCTCACTCTGTGGCCACAGCCATTGGGATTTATTTATCTTCTATAATTAAAACGTTGTAGCCTTGAGTGGAGTTCAGGACCTGCCATAGTGTGTGGGGAAGCTTTGCATCCTCCACTTCCAGGGAAACCCAAGCCTCCTGCTTACTCCATGGCCACAGCCATCTTGGTTGTTTGGGTTAATTTGCCTACTTGCTCCTGATTGGCTGGTTTGTGTGGCCTGTGGGTGTAGCAGAGGTACAGTCAATTTGCATATTATATAGGATTGCTATGGCTAGCACTTCCAGTACTATGTGGAACAGGAGTGGTGAAAGTGGGCATCCCTGTCTTGTTCCTGTTCTTAGGAGAAACAGTCTTAGTTTTTCCCATTGAGTATGATGTAGGCTGTAGGTTTGTCATATATGGTCTTTATTTTGTTGTGATATGATTCCTCTATTCCAACTTTGCTGAGAATTTTTATACAAAAAGGGTTTTGAATTTTTTCAAATACTTTTTCTGCATCAATTGATATTATCATGTGATTTTTGTCTCCCAATCTGTTTGAGATATATCATATTTATTGATCTGCAAATACTCTACCAACCTTGCATCCCCAGAATAAATTCCACTTGGTTATGGTGTATAATCTTTTTAATATATTGCTGGATCCAATTTGCTAAAATTTTGTTGAGGAGTTTAGCATCTATGTTGGCATGTAATTCTCTTTCTTTGTAGTGTCTTTATCTGGTTTTGTAATTAGGTTAATACTGACCTGTGGGGGAGGGTGCCCTGGAAATTTGTCTTCCTTTAGGGATTTTTGGAATAGTTTGAATGTTTGGTAAACCTCCCCTGTGAAGGCATCCAGACCAGGACTTTTGTTTTCTGGGAGGTGTTTTTATTTGTTTGCTTTTTTGTTTTATTACTGCTTCAACTTTATCAGTTGTTATTGGACTATTTGGGTTTTCTGATTCTTCTTGATTGAATTTTTAAAGATTGTATTTTTAGAAGAATATGTCCACTTCATCCAGGTTGTCCAGCTTATTGGAATATAATTGTTCATAGCATTTTTTTATGATCCTCTATATTTCTGTGAGGTCAGTTGCTAGTTCACCACTTTCATTTCTGATTTTATTTATTTTGGAACCCTCTCTTTGTCTCTTGATAAGTCTTGCTAAAGGTTTATCAATCTTGTTTACCTTTATAAAGAACCAGCTCTCACCCTAGCCAGTTTGGCTTAGTAGATAGAGCATCAGCCTGCAGACTGAAGGGTCCTAGGTTTGATTCTGGTCAAAGACATATGCCCAGGTTGTTGGCTCAATCCCTAGTAGGGGTGTGCAAAAGGCAGCCAATCAATGATTCTCTCTCATCATTGATGTTTCTATCTCTCTCTTCCTTCCTCTCTGAAATTAATAAAAATACATTTTTTAAAAGAAAGCTCTTGGTTTCATTGATATTTAGTCTTTATTTATTTTTTTTAGTCTCTGTGTCATTTATTTCCACCCTGATCTTCATTATTTTTTCCTTCTATTTTGGGTTTTTCTTGTTGTTCTCTTTTTAATTCTTTAAGTGTAAGGTTAGATAGTTTATCAGAATTTTTTCTTAGTTTTTGAGGTAGGCCTGTACTGCTATGAACTTCCCTCTCAGGACTGCTTTCACTGTGTCCCATATATTTGGGGTTGTTGTTGTGTTAATTTTAATTTGTTTCTAGGAAGATTTTTTTTTTGTATTTCCTTTTTGATATCTTGGTAACCCATTTATTGCTTAATAACATGCTATTTATTTTAGAATCACCAAAGGAGGAATGCACAAGGCCAAAAGGAGTAAAGAATTATGAATTTATTAAGTCAGTTGCAAACCCAAATGAGTTGAGTCTTAAAATGGTGCCAGCCCCCAAAGACATAGCATCAAAGGTTTTAAAGGACTTAGGCAGGCTTTTGCTGGGTGGGGAATTCTCTGTGCAGGTCCAGATTATGGGAAACTCCACAGGGGAGAAATAATGGTCTTAGCAAGTAAAATGTGGTCTAAGCAAGTGGAATGTCCACTGTGAAATGGTCTAAAGGTCAGTTCCCAGGGGAGGAGGTATCAATTCAATTATTTGATCAGACCTAACAATTTAGCCTCCATGTGTTTGAATGTTCTTGAATGTTTTTATTGTATTTTATTTCTAATTTCATGCCATTGTGATCTGAGAAGATGCTTGATATGATTTTAATCTTCTTGAACTTATAAAGACTTGTTTTGTGTCCTAACATGTTGTCTATGTTTGAGAATAATCCATGTGCACTTGAGAAGAATGTATATTTTGTATCTTTGGGATAAAATATTCTGTAAATGTCAATTAATTCCATCTAATGCAGTGTGTCATTTAGAGTCACTGTTTCCATGTTGATTTTTTTTTCTAGATATATTCAGTAATGCTAGTGGAGTGTTAAAGTCTCCTATTATGATTGTACTATTGTTGGTCTCCCCCTTAAAATTCTGCAGAGGTTTTTTTAGTATATTTGGGTGCTACTGTATTGGGTACATATATGTTTACCAGAGTTATATCTTCATATTGGACCGATCCCTTTAGTTTTATGAAGTAGCCTTCATTTTCTCTTACTATACCCTTCATTTTTTTATCTTTATTGTTTAGATTATTACAGATATTACTCTTTTTTCCCCCATAACTCCCCTCCACCCAGTTCCCACTCCATTCCAGGTCTCCCTCTGCCCCACTGACCTTGGCCATAGGTGTAAGCTCTTTGTCCAATCTCTTCCCACACCTCACAACCCCTTCCCCCCCACCCCTCAAATTGTCAGTCTGCTCCCTTTCCATACCCTGATTATATTACATTCACCAATCTCTTCTGTTCATCAGGTTTTTTATTCATTTGATTTTTAGGTTCACTTGTTGATACATATGTATTTGTTGTCACTTTGTTTTTCATAATTTTTTATCTTTACCTTTTCTTCTTCTTCCTCTTCTTAGAGAATACCCTTCACCATTTTATATAATACTGATATGGTGGTGATGAACTCCTTTAGCTTTTTCTTGTCTATGAAGATCTTTATCTGACCTTCAAATCTAAGTGATAGATTTGTTGGGTAGAGTAATCTTGGTTGTAGGTTCTTGCTATTCATCACTTTGAATATTTCTTGCCACTCCTGTTTGGCCTGCATAGTTTCTGTTGAGAAATCAGCTAACAATCGTATGGGTGCTCCCTTAAAGGTAATTAACTGTTTTTCTCTTGCTGCTTTTAATATTCTCTCTTTGTTTTTTGCTCATGGCATTTTAATTATGATGTGTTTTGATATGGTTCTCTTTGCATTCCTCTTGTTTGAGGTTCTCTGAACTTTCTGGACTTGTAAGTCTATTTCTTTCACCAGGAAGGGGAAGTTTTCTGACATTATTCCTTCAAATAAGTTTTCAATATATTTCTCTCTCTCTCTCTCTTCTTCTGACACCCCCATAATTCAAATGTTGGTTGGCTTAAAGTTGTCCCAGAGGCTCCTTGCACTGTCTTCATATTTTTGGATTATTTTTTTCTTTTTGCTTTTCTGGTTGGGTGTTTTTTGCTTCTTCATATTTCAAATATTTGACTTGATTCTTGGGATCCTTTAGCCTGCTATTGGATCTCTGTATATTATTCTTTATTTCAGTTAGTGTATGCTTAATTTCTAATTGGTCCTTTTTAATATCCTTGAGGGTCTACTACATTTCTCAGAGGTTTCTAGAAGATTTTTGAGTAACCTTATAACTGTGGTTTTGACCTCTATATCCAGTAAGTTGCTTTCATTCATTTCTTTCATTTGTGATTTGTTTCTTTGTCTCTGCATTTTGGCTGCTTCCCTGTATTTCTTCCTATGTAACAGGTAGCTGCTAAGTCTCCTTGAGTTGATAGATTAGCCTTGTGTGGTTGGTGTCCTACATATAGGGCCCTGTGGGTCAGCCTTCCTAGTAATCTGTGGTAGATGCTCTTGGTGCACCCCTTTGTGATCTGTGTGCACAGTCTTGTTGTAGTTAAGCCTTGATTGCTGTTGGTATCACTGGGAGGAATTGACCTCCAGGCCAATTTGCTGTGATGACCCAGAATAGCTGCAGCACTCCTTAGAAAGAAGAACAAAATAGGTGGGATCTCAATGCCAGATTTCAAGCTGTATTACAAAGCCACTGTTCTCAAAACAGCCTGGTACTGGCATAAGAACAGACGCATAGATCAATGGAATGGATAGAGAACCCAGAAATCAACCCAAACCACTATGCTCAATTAATATTTGACAAAGGAGGCATGAACATACAATGGAGTCAAGACAGTCTCTTCAACAAATGGTGTTGGGAAATTGGACAGAAACATGCAAAAAAATGAAACTAGACCACCAATTTACACCATACACAAAAATAAAGTCAAAATGGATAAAGGACTTAAACATAAGATGGAAAACCATAAAAATACGAGAGGAATCCACAGGCAGCAAAATCTCCAACATATGTGGAAGGAACTTCTTCACCGACACAGCTCCTTGGACAATGGAAACTAAAAAAAAATAAAATAAACAAATGGGACTACTTCAAAATAAAAAGCTTTTGCTCAGCAAAGGAAAACATCAACAAAACAACAAGAAAGCCCACTGCATGGGAGAACATATTTGCCAATGATCTCAATGATAAGGGTTTAATCTCCAACATTTACAGGGAACTCAAACAATTTCACAAAAAGAAGATAAACAAACCAATCAAAAAATGGGCAACTGATCTAAATAGGCACTTCCTGAAAGAAGACAGAAGGAAGGCCAAGAGACACATGAAAACCTGCTCAAAGTCGCTAATCATCAGAGAGATGCAAATCAGAACAACAATGCAGTACCATCTCACACCTGTCAGAATGGCTATCATCAACAAATCAACTAACGACAAGTATTGGTGAGGATGTGGAGAAAAAGGAACCCTTGTGCACTGCTGGTGGGAATGCAGACTGGTACAGCCACTGTGGAGAACAGTATGGAGTCTCCTCAAAAAGCTAAAAATGGAACTTCCATTTGACCCAGTGATCCCACTACTAGGAATATACCCCAAGAAACTAGAAACTCCAATCAGAAAGGATATATACACCCCAATGTTCATAGCAGCACAATTCACCATAGCCAAGATATGGAAACAGCCTAAGTGCCCATCAACAGATGATTGGATTAAAAAACAGTGGTACATCTACACAATGGAATTCTATGCTATGGTAAAAAAGAAGGAACTCATACCATTTGCAACAACATGGATGGAGATGGAGAGAACTATGCTTAGTGAAATGAGCCAGGCAGAGAAAGACATGATCTCGCTCATCTATGGAATATAATGAATGACATAGACTGATAATCAGATCAGACCAAAGAATGAGAAACATCGATCAAAGCATCAAACCTCGGGGAAGGTGGGGATTGGTGGGAATAAGGGGGAGATATCAACAGAGGGACCTTCGTACATGCATATGAGCATAAGCATTGGGCACAGACAATGGGGAAGGTGTGGCAGGAGCGAAAATTCATACAGTGGTCTCCATAACCTTAAGAGAAATTACCTCATGAGACAAAGATTTTAAATGAAACTCTGTAACATGAAAATCATTTTGGAAGGAAATAAAGAGAAGTTTCCTTTAAACGGCATAAGGATCATAATTGAAAGTCAATACATTTGGCCTCTTGAGCTAAGGTAAGTCATCTGTGTTTTGGCCTCCCTGAAATAGTTTATATAAAGTTACAAAAAGAAATTGTCAGCCGTTTGAAATTGAATTGATATGGCCCAAAGTAAAGAATATCCTTACATGATATTATCCTACAATATCATTTAATTTTTGATATTTCACAACAACATATTGTACAACCACCCCAAACACACATACAAACTAATTCTTTGAATGTTTAGCAGCAATTTAAAAAGAGGACATGAAAGGATTTAATTCCTTTCAGAAGGAATTGAGGCACTGGGAAGGCACTTGTGCATTCTATACTGGCCCTCTTTCCTCTTTTGCCAAGAGGGACCCTCTTCTCACAATCCAATGGCCCGCAGCTGTAGCCTGAACTCACTATTCATGCTGAGGTTGAAGCCTCGAGGTGGCTGATATAATGAATCTGTCTCTTGCCAAATGGTATGACCTGGGCCCTCCCTGGAGAAGGAACCTGAATTCCCTGAGATAAGTGAACAGTGCCCAGGCTCCCACCAGCAGGCGAGGGGATCCCTAAGGCAGGTGCTGGGCGTTGAGGCCACGGGGGACATAGGCTGCCACGGAGACAGAACTTAACCTCACAACACCCTGTTTGGCCCCGGAGGATGACTGGTTAGCCAGAGACGGGTAAGATTCCTCAGGGAAGGAACAACCTAAGACAAGCACAGTAGCAGAGGGGCCATCAGGAGAGAACTTGGGGGTCAACAGAGGTGGGGCACAGACCCCCACCCCCCCACCAACCTTGCAGGGGTCTGAACCTTCACCCCTTCTGAGGGAGGTCTCCTGCCCACATGGCTTCCTCACTTCCCATGCTCAGCACAAACCAGGACCCAGGTAACAGACAGAGACTGGGCCCAGCTCAAATCAAGACCCAGGTAACAGACAGAAACATGCCAACAGCAGCTGCCCTATATCTAAATTCAGCCTAGCACCAGGAATACTCAGTGCCAACTCAATGCAAATAAACCTCTCCACTAATATATACAGGGTAATAAAAGATTGTTGGTAGAGTATTAAATTTGAGATAAAAGAGTTATCAAGCTTACAGATTAATTTAAATTGGCGAACTGAAATAAGCGAACACCCAAGAAAATTTAAGTGTCCTAGACAAAAAGCTGTTTCTAATGTATTAATTAAAATTTCTATTGATAGCTCATCTCATGGTATAATTATTTAATATGTAATGAACAGAAAACAGGCATATTTGTGTGCAAAAAGTTAAAATTTAAAGTTATCAGGATTACATTAAAAAATTTTTACCAAATTCTCCATCAATAAAAAAAAGGGGGGGGGGGAGAGGGAGTACGATAATAGCATGTAAGGAAAAAAAAATCTGGTAAGTAAATTACATTTAGAAAATTTTCACTTTAGAAAATTAATTTTAATTTGTAATGCTAACAGCAAGACACCCATGAAAAACACACATGCCCAGCTCAAATCAAAATAAGCCAAAGGAAAAGTGGGTAGGCAAAATTAAAAGAACCCCAAATCAATTTTATAGAAAAGATTCCTTTATTAACTCTTGGTTGAGAATATGTTTATATACTTTCAGAAATCAACTCCAAGACCAAGTGGACTCCTGCAACAGAGAGGAACTGACAGGTCTGCACCAAACACGAAGGCAAGAGGAGAAACAGTCCAGAGATGGAAGACGCTAATGACGCCTTGCCATGTGAGCAGTTAGCAGCTGAGCATAGCTACAGGATGCCCAGGACCAAACCAGCATCGCTACAATCTGTCCAGTATCCAGATACCATTGATGACATGTACACATAAGGAACTGTCTGACATTGAAACTGGGACTCAAAGCTATTGGACATTGAAATTGGGACTCAATCTTTTTCTTTTGCTCTGGTGAGTTTATTTCTAGCCTACAGGGGTTAGATGTTTTTAAAGAGAAGAAACAGGGGGTGGAGGGGAGGAAGCAGATGCAGAGGCAAAGAAGCAATGAACGGACTGTGGTGCTACAGTGGGAAGGCAGGGAAAGTTGGGGAGGAGGGGCCCTATAGGAGATCAATCGAAGGACTGACTTGTATGCGCGTGTGTGTAGGCATAGCCAATGGATACAGGGCAATGAGGGAAGGTGGGGGAGGATGGATGAGGGCATGTACTGGTGGGTGGGGAGGGCAATAGGGGGGAAAATAATAAATAAGTAAGTAAATAAATAATAAATAAATAAATAAATAAATAATAAATAAATATAAAAGCTGATGAGATTCTGAGGCCTGTTTTAATAAAGCAACCAATTGATTGGCATATCCATTTCCTTTTGTTAACAGGTCAGGTAATATACTGTGAGACCTGATATGAGTAATATAAAAGGGATATCATCTCTGGTGCACAATCTGCTAAACTTATTTAAATAGTATAAATAAACTTTGGCCACTAGCCATCTTAATTGAGCAGTTTCAATTCTATTCACCAGGCCTGCAGCATAAGTAGAGTCAGAAATCCTGCAATGCAGCCTTGATACCTTCTAATTCAATTCTTTGTACAAAAGTATGACTGGTTTGGATGACTCAGTATGAATTCATTGTATAATAAGCAGCTTTACCATTAGATGATCCATCAGTAAAAGCAGTTAATGCTCCAGGAGTAGGTTCCTGCCTAGTATTTTTTGCTTTTAATAATAGGGGTATAATATACAAATTGTAATAATTTGTTTTTTAGTAGGTGACAACTAAAACCCCCTGAATATCCACTTAGTCCAATTTGCCAATTTAAATCAGTCTGAAATAACATTTCTAATTAATTCCCAGTAAGGGGAAGATAGATGCATTGGTTTCTTCTCCTCTAAGCTGCCTGCAGCACTTTCTAAGTTGAGATATCAACTGAGCCATCAGTTACATAAGTTCTATATATGTAACTGCAGTTTTAGAGGATTGATGCTCATTCAATAATAGCAGGAGAGTTTTTATTTTGGAAGATGACTCCAGTGGGACTATTTGTAGTAGGATTAATTTGTTCCAATAAAGGTAATTCAGGCAGTACCTATTCTACTTGGGCTGAGGAGATTACCTGTTCAAATCTTTGTAACTCTTTCCTAGCTTCACCTGTCAATACTTGGGGTGAGGAAAGATTAGAATCACCTCTAAGTATATTAAATAAATTTGTAATTTCTCCTGTAGACATTTTTAGATAAGGTTTTAACCAATGTTTCCTAATAATTTTTGAAAGTCATTTAAGGTTTAAAGGCAATCTTTACATATTTCCACTGTTTGAGTCCTAATATATTGGTTTTCAGTTATGGTTTCTAGATAATCAGAAAGGCATTTATTTCTGTACCTTTTCTGGAGCAATTTTTAAGCCCCAATTATGAAGTTCCTTTTTTAATTGGGAAAACATTGCTAAAGCCTTTTTCCTGTGGACTCGCTAGGATCAAGGCATTCATGTAATGGACAATATAACTTTTGGAATATTTGTTCCTTAAAGACCAAATAGCTTGAGCTACATATTTTTGACATAAGATAAGGCTATTGCTATTCCTTGAGGCGAAACCTTCCATTGATATCTTTTCATAGGCTCTATATTATTAATAGATGGCATTGAAAAGGCAAATCTTTGTTTATCTTGAAGTGCCAAGGGAATGGTGAAGAAACAATCCTTAAGATATACTACTATAAGAAACTAATCTAGAGGGATTTGTGAAGGTGCTGGGAGTCCAGGCTGTAAAGCTCCTATGGTATGCATAGTAGTGTTAACCACTCTAAGATCATGTAACAATTGCCATTTTCCTGTCGCCTTCTTAGGTATTATAAATATAGGAGTATTTCAAGGACTATTGGAAGACTCTATATGGTCAGCCTCTATTTGTTCCTATATTAATTTATGAATATGACTTAATTTATCCTTAGTTAATAACCACTGATCCACCATATAGGTCTATCATCTTTCCATTGTATAGGATCAGCATGGGGGTAAGGAGACTGAGCAGTGATCACTCCTAAAAAGGCTGATATTTTAATCTTTGTCTTCCTGTGTTTCCTTTGGATTGATTGGGTTCTTTAATGACCTGATTATCTTTTCCTAAGCTTTGACCAGCTTGATATCCCATCTGAGTTATTAACTGCTGTCCTTTGCTGGTAATAATACAAGCTTATAAACCTTCTAAAACATTCCGGCCCTATATGTTGACTGCAATTCCAGAGACTATATAGGGCTGAAACCATCCTGTTTGTCTTTCCTCATCTTGCCCCCTTAATACTGCAGCACTATGTTGCGTATTATCAGGAACTCCAACTCCTGTAAAAAGAACCCATAGCTTCTACTATGGACCAACTTGGAGGCCAGAATTCTTGACTGATCACACTAACATGCATTCCAGTGTCTACTAAACCTTTAAACAGTCTTCCCTCTATCTTTAAGTTAATCATGGGACAGATTTTACTAATTTCCTATATCCAATATATATCTGAACTTCCTAATCCTTGTGTTCCTCTTTTCCCATTTGTAGCTTCACCCTGCTGAATATAAGGTAAAAGCAGGAGCTGAGCAATTCTTTGTCCTGGAGTAATTTGCATAATATGTTTGCATTCTAATATTATCTTGATTTCTCCCTCATAATCTGAATCTATGTCTCCAAGAAAAACAGTCCTTTTAGAGTGTTTCCACTTCTTCCTCAGACTAAGTCTGATGTTCCTGTGGCACTGTCCCCCAAATTCCTGTAGGAGCAACTTGTCTAGCCATATCGAGGGTCAAGGTGATTGCTATTGAGATCTAGACCTGCGCTCCCTGGAGTGGCTCCGATGAGGGAATCCACTTTGGGCCTTGAAGGGTGTAAATCCCCTTTGGCCCTTCCTTGTGGCTGGCCATTCCCTATGTCTCCATTTAATGGCTGCCCCTTTCTATGAAATTTAGATCTACACTGACACTAGCCCAATTACTTCCTTTCTGATATCTGGGACATAAAGAGGCTAAATCTGCATTATCTGAATTGGGAAGCGAAATGCTCACGCCTTTCCCTTGGGTGCCACCTTATGTCCTTTTTGGTTGCCTACATTCTTTTTTTGTAATGTTCTTGACGTCTGCAATTAAAACATTTTCTATTCCCCACTGTTACAGTGGCAGCTAGTAAACTTGCTTGGAAAATACCTGATCCCACATTTTGACATGCTTGATTTTTTTCTACAATCGTATTATTTTTTTCTCAGAGGCGTCAGGCATTTCTTACAATCAGCATTGACATTTTCATAAGCTAATTGCTGACTTAAAATTTCTCCTGCTGTTTCGTGTTTAATCTGTTGTTTCACTGCTCAAGTGAGGTGAGCCACAAAAACAGAAAATGACTCTGTAGACCCCTGCACACATCTACTAAAAGCTCCCTCAGGGTCCCCTTTGGCTGGTAAAGCCCACCAAGCTCTCCTTCCACAAAGTTTTATTTGCTCATAAGTCTGTTGCACAAAATTTAGCTGATTTTGCATGTCACTATATTGTCTTAGCCCTGCTAAAATTTCATAAGTTATTTGATCATTCAGCCCACAGTTTGCATGGGCTTGCTCCTGACATTTCTCAAAAAATTCTCTCTTCCATAATAAATAATCTCCTCTATCTAGAGTTGTGCAAGCCAGAGAATACCAATCATAAGGAGTTAAGAATGCTTCAGAAATGTTCTTCATAATTTCTCTGGTAAAAGAAGAGGTAGAACCATTCTGGACTATGCTATCATGCAAGGCCTTTGTCATTTTAAAGTCAATTTTTTCATGTAATTCTTATATGATTTGGTAGCTGTGAGTCAGCTACCTGTACATTAAGAAAAGCAAGTCTTGCTGAGACCGGTTTGGATCAGTGGATAGAGCATTGGCTTGCAGACTGAGGGGTCCCAGGTTTGTACCTTGCTTGCTTGCGGGCACATCTCCACTATGGGGCATGCAGGAGGTGGCTGATCGGCAAGTCTCTCTTTCACTGTCATGTCCTTTAATCCTTCTTGGATAGCACTTTGCACAAGTGATTCTATTAGTGGCAATTTAAGTATTTCAGTATCAGGACATGAAGATGGAGGGGGGCATGAAAGCCACTCCTCCAATTTTTCTTTCCATTCCTCTTTAGGAGTGAAGGGTGCAAAGGAAGGAGGTTTATCCTATCTAAAAAGCTCTAGCAAATGCAATAGTTTTTCATATGGAGAAATAATTCAGAGGCAAGTTTTTCCCCTGCTGTTGAGATTTTTTTCAAGTTCTGACCTACTCTTTTTCAACATTCAACATCTAATGTACCCTCATCAGGAAACCAAGGATTATGTTCTATTATAATCTGCAACAGCTATAAAAGAAGATCTTCTGACACCTCAATTCCTTTATCCTTGAGCATGCAAGCCAAAAGTCTACAAGAAAGTTTCTCCCCTTTCATCAAATTCTGCCCCATTATGATCTGGCTGAAATAAAAGTCTACTCGCCCACTTATGGATCTGCAGACTTCCAAAGTTGGCACAAGCTTTACACGCAATGAATCTCCCCACTGTTCGGTGATCCTCCATCTCTTCTGAGAGATTTTCCTTCATTTTTTGCTCCAGTGAATCTTTTTCTCCAGGTCCCTGTGTCCAAAGGCACCAGATGTGAAACCACAACCCATGCAGCTTGCATTCAAGGTCTGAAAAAAGGGCTGATGCACAAAATGAATAAAGACAAGAAATATAAATTTAGAAATTATGGGGGAAGCCAGACATATACTTAGTTCTGGTGACTAAGCTGGCTGAATCTCTGGAGACTTATCCTTTTTATTTACTAGAATAAACATTTGCCCTTTAGGAATGCAAACAGGCATATCAAAGGTAAAGTTTGGTAAACAGTAAAAGATTATCAGCTTAGGAGATTGTCTTTGGCCATTCATTCAATAGCAGGTAATAATATGCAGATTTTTAGCCCTGCTGAATATTAAAGCTTCATTCAGCCTTCTGACAGACTTATTGCATTTGTATATTAATTACTGTTGGTCGTTGCCTCCAGCATTATCCCTCTATATATTTTTTCTATGCATTAGATCAAACTGCTATACCCCCCAGACTTTGTGAGGTAGTCTTATATAGTAAGTGTTTTGTGGGACCCAGTGGTGCAGTCTCTTAGATATCCTGATATGTGCACTCTAGGAAAGCCCCTTGCTTGAGTTATTTGGGTTCTCCTGTTGTAATTGGGTCTTGAATGTTGTTGTCCCATTCGTGGCTGGAATCTCCTCTCAGGCTGGATGACTGTGAGGCTCAACTCTGATCACATCATGAGAGTTATTGTGGTGCTGGCACAACCAAACAAAATATAACACAACAAAACACGAAAAGAAAGAAAATACCAGACATCTCTTCATGGTGACAGAAGCTGATAGGGCACAGTAGGGTGTGAGAGTTGATGCCTAGCAGGCTTGTGCTATGCCCTGGTCTGACCTCTGCATGCCCTCATCCCCTCCCCGCAAGGGCTGTATCTCTGATACTGCATGTCTGCTGATCCTGCACTGGCCAGGAAAATGGTGAATTATTTCCTGGACCAGAACATGCTCTGGAGCTCCTGGGACCACACGTTCACTGCTTTCTGGCAGTAGTACCTGAAGCCCTATAGCTAACATGTCTTAAGACATAGTTTACCAGGAGGAGACTCCTGACCAAGACAAATAGGATGCCCTGCTGGTCCAAGTGACTGTTTCCTACCAGTGTTGCTTACTTGGTGTCCATCCTGGAGGATTCTATTGTGGACCCACAGAACCACACCATGACCACATTCACCTTGAACATCAACCACAGCTGGCTGTTGGTGAGGCCCCTCCCAATACCTTGTTGAGCCAGCCAAGGAAGTCAAGAAGAAGGCAAAGGAGATGGACTGGCAGCTACAGAGAAAGCCAGAAAGCCAAGAAACTTGCCAGCAAGGCAGCCACCAAGAAGCAGCAGCAGCAGTTTGTGTTGCCAGCCCAGACCCTGGTGCAGCAGCACACCAGACCACCCGGCTGCACTCACTAAAAATTGAAAGAAAGAGAGAGAGAGAGAGAGAGAGA